>VBSK01000070.1:0-137930 GCA_006112555.1 Tuber indicum | reverse complement strand
AGGCTGTCCGTGGCCTCATTCCTACAACTACACGGTCGTACGCTGCGCCTGGGGATTACAGTTTTCTGTCCTTCGCCCATGAACATGGCTGCCCCAACGCGGTGAACCCGGCGTTGGATGATTTGGTGAGGGGGTCGGTTGCCACAACCGCCCTTGTCACGATGAAAAGGTTGAGTCTTTTGTGAAGGGTTGCCTGTTGGGAAGGGGTGTCCAGCCCATGTGGCTTGGACAACGCCTCTACCACGGCCTCTTCAATCGGTTCAACTCCGATCACGGTTCGGTGTACACACCGACCGTGCCCACCCCCTCTCCTCCCCCACCGACTCGCAGGTTATCATCCCGGAGTCATCCCTCCTCCCGCCGGCCAAGCAAGCTCGACCACTGCCACGGTTGAGGCCAGCTCATGGTCCACCTCTCCCTCCGCCCATCGAGCGGCGTTCGATAGATTGTGGCTCGGGATCGCGCTAAGCGAGCCTCCACTGCCTCCACCCCCTCCTTTTTGTCTGGGCTGTCTTCTGGTGAAAGCCCTCTACACTACTGGGAAGTTCAAGCTGGACGACCCTGCCGACGAGGACTATGCCCCCCCGGCAAAGGGAACGCTGCGCCGTGCCCGCTCCTCTTCCCCCCGCAAACGCGCCGCCCCGGCCCCCAGTCCCTTCTTTGAGCCCCGTTTATGAAGGCGATTGATGTTGAAGAAGGTCGGAAGAAACAGATCGTCCCGGATGAGGAGTTTTCCCATGTCCTGGACACCCACCGGAAGCGCCTGGCCCCCCCCGTGCTAGTTCCTTCCACTATTGAGGATTCCCCCCCCTCGTCCCCCCCCTTGCTGATCACCCAGGAAGTGGTGCCATCGGCGGAGGTAATTGTTCGGGACACCCCCATGGCTCTGGAGGAAGGAAAGAACTCGGAAGCGACCGGTCTGGGCGACAGCATTCACGCCCCCAGTCTTCCGGGTACGCCTGTCCTCCTCCCTCCTCCCCCCCTGAAACGACTTCTGCCCCCCTCTTCGTCACCGGGGGTATTTGGAAGGAACGCTGGGTATCCCCCGAGCACGGGCACTCCCTTGGAGGTGCCGCTACCGGAAACCCAGCCAGAGGATGCTGACGCTGCCGTGGCTAGGGCGGACCAGATCATGGCCGAAGTGGATGAGATGATGGCGGCTGGTAAGTCCCCCTCCCCCGCTCCCAGGTCTGGCAGTATTGTGGGGGTCCATGTTGGAGGGCCTTGAGGATATCCGGTCCGGGAACACCCAGCCCCTCTTGTCACCTCTTCCCAGCGTGGACGGGTCCGAGGAACCTGACACTGTGGAGGATGTCCGGACTTGGATGAAGATGAGATCGTGGAAACGGTCCCCATTATGTGGGTGGGACGTCGGTTCCATCGCTTGGAAAATGCGTTCGGACCTTGACGGATATAGTCGGCCGGCAGGAGGAGGAAATTGCCACCTTGAAAGGTAGGTTGGCCCCCCGCCGTCGTTCCCCCTCTGTGACTCCTGAGTCCTCAGGGACTACCCCCCCATCCCCGCTCCTCATCAGAGGGTCTACTGAAGTCCCTACCAAGGGCCAGGGTGCTGCTCCAACGGCTCCTGCTACTAAAGCGTCCTTCGTGGACATGGTGAAGAAGATGGCATACGTGCCCAAACCCGCCGTTCCGCTGAAGGACAAGACAGTTCCGGTCCGGCCCACTTCGGCGGCCTCCTCCCACAGCACCAGCAGTGGCAGCTCTTCCAGTGATGGGGGGGTAGTCCTGAAGGTAGGAAAAGCTGCGGAGGGAAGAGGGTGAGCTTTGATGATGAGGAGGAGGAAAGGAGAAGGAGGATGGAAAAAGAAGGAGAGAAGAGAGGTAGGCGCCTGAGTGGTGCTGCCAGGAGGAGGAGAAAGATGGCGGCTCAGGCCGGCCAGGAACATCGGCGACCCCGGCCAAGACTCAGGGGAAGACTACTACTGACGGACAGGCTACACCCCCCGCTGCTGCCGCCCCAGTACCCCCACGGTGCAAACCCTTTCATCGGGGCCAGGCGCCATCAGGAGGATCTACAACGTGGTGCCTAACCTGATCCCTCGCGACGGCCCTCCTCGCAGCGCCAGTCAGCAGGGGCCACCACCAAAGCCGGCTCCACCCCAGTCCTCGCCTACCCCGATGCTAGGGGGAGGCACATTACAATGCGGTTCGCCACCCGCAAGGAAGTGGCCCTGCCGGAGGGGGTGACGATCGAGGCCATCCGGAATCGTATCAACATCGTCCTGTCCAACTCGCCGAAGATTAGGGGTGTCAGCCCTTACGTTCGGGCTGGGCATATCCGGAACGAGATTGGGTGTATCTTCCTCACCCTGGCGGCCCACTCTGCCGCTGAACTTGGAGACCGTCTTGACAAGGCCCGGTTGGCGCTGTTGAAGGAACTTTCACTCCCGGAATTTGTTTTCCAGAAGGATGTGAAGAAGGTGAAGATCATGGTGACGGGTGTCCCCCTTTCGGACACTGGCCGTGGCTCCATCTGGAAGGTTGACGGGTGGATTGGGGAGCAGGCCTCGGATGGCTTGCGCACTGACTTGGAGCTAGGTAATCCCGGCATAGTCACTGTGTCCCGCCCCGACATCATGGGGTCCATTCATGCCATGAGGCAAGCTAACGCCGTGTCTTGCGGTATTCGCTTTGTGGTGGAAGAGAATGAGGCGGCTAAGGCTGCTTTGGAGGCTGGGAGGATCTGGCTTCGGGGGGTACCCGGAATGTTAGGGTGTTCCGAGCACCGACGGCGAAGGTTTGTGGTAAGTGTTTGCAGGTGGGCCACTTTCAGGCCACCTGTGCCCTTCCTTCCCGGTGTCGGTTTTGTTACGGGGAGCACCTGTCCCGGGAGCACATGTGTAAGGCTCTAGGGTGCCCCGGAGGCGTGGGGGAGGCATGTGGGCACACCCGCAGGATGTGTTGGTTGTGCGACAGGACCGATCACTTTGCTGGGTATGAGAGGTGTCCTGCCTTGAGAACTGACTCTAGGACTCCCGTGTCCTCCCCACCCACGACGACGCGACAGCCGGCACTGCTGCAGCTCGCTATCCGAGGTGCCCGATGCTACGGATAAAAGACCTGAGAGGGAAGACGGCCACGACGCCGGAGCAGGGGACGGTCACCAACTCCCAGGGTGGTGGAGGTGAGTAGTGATGAGGAAGAGGAGGCTGTCCGCGGGAGAAGTCTGCCAAGGCTAAGGGTAAGGAGCCTGAACGACCCCCCCCTTCCCCCTCCCCCAAGCGCGGTATTTTGAAAAGAAACCTGTTCCCAAGAAGGGCGATGCCATGTGGTTCGCCCTGGACTCTGAGGGTTTTTTAAGTGACTCTTGCCCCTGTGGCCCGAGCGGATCTGTCGAGGCCCCCTTTTAATGCGTATCACGGCGATAGCATTAAATGTGGGGAGGAGTGGCAGGAATCGGGCGCTGGCGTTTGATTTGTTTTCTTTGTTGATTTGTTTTTTGTTTTGGAACCTCCGGTTGATTCGGGGGGGAGCATGTGCCGGTGGAGGTTGATGGTTGGGATTTGTTTTCCTTTGTTGTTGGATCGGGGGTGGAGGTGTTTGTTCGCTCGCATTTGTGTGGGCTGTTTGATGTGGTTGGGCATAAGGGTGCTTGTGCCCAGGTTGGGTTTTGGGAGAAGGGTGAGAAGAGGGTGCTCGCAGGCGTCTACATCCCACCTACACACACCAAGGCCGAATATCAGTCAGGGCTGAGGGACGTCGGGGAACCGGATATCGCGTTTGGTGATTTCAATGCCAGACATCGAGATGGGACCCACGGGGCGGAGCTGGCCAGGCAGGAACATTGCGGACGATGGTTGCGGGAATGGATGGCACCACGGTTGCTGAACATGGCTCAGCCTGACCGACCGACGTTCCGCGACATATCAATGATAGACCTCTGCTTGTACCGACGGCCGTACCTACAGCACAAGTACCTTGATGTGGTGGGCTGCGAGCATGCCGCCCAGACTATTCGACTCCATGTGGACCTACCTGACAATCTCATGAGAAGGAGGCCTGCTTGGAAGAAGGCGGTGTGGGAAAGGTTGGGAAGAGCTGGACGCCCTGAAAGAGGTGGATGATGAGCAGCTGTGGAGAGTGAGAAGTGTGGTGGACGCACTCCCACGGGCTTCCGTTGGCAGAAGCCGGTGCGAGTGGTGGACGCCTGAGTTGGAAAGGATGAGGCTGGATGTGGCCCGGCTGAAAGATACTCCAAACGCACGGCGGAGCGGACGGAGGACTTTAAGCTGGCAAGGTGTGTTTACCGGGCTTGCCTGTTGAGGGCTCGTTCGACCACATTAGGACCAAGCTGGCGGAAAGCAAGGACCCCGACATCTTCAGGCTGGCAAGAAAGTTGGAGGCCAAGCGCACGCTGCCCTCGATGGTGCGGTCCGACGGCTCCTTGGCTACCACGCACGCCGAGATCAGCGACCTGATTGCACAACAGCTTGATCCTGGTGATCCCGCCCGGTGGACTGAAAGTGTGGTTGAGATGGACAGTGCCCAAGAAATGGAAACGGCGCTGGCAAGATCTCCCACGAACACGGGCCCCGGCGAAGATGATATCGGCTATCCCTTCCTAAGGTTTTGGAAGAGGAGGGATGCCACGACGACTTGCGAGCCTCGTTGACTGTGGGCTGCGACATGACATTCCGGACTGGCATAGGCCGAGGTAGTGCTCATACCCAAGCTCGACAAGCCGCGGTATGATGTGGTCAAGTCATGGCGCATGATACACCTACTCCCGACCACGGCTAAGGTGGCGGAGAGGGTGGTGCTGCTCCGGCTAGCCGCTTGTCTAGACCTCGGCGAGACACAGTTCGGCTCCCGTAGGAGGCGGGGGTCCATGATGCCATGGCGGTCGTTCAGGAATTCCTGCGCCATAATGAGGGGTACAAACGATTGATCCTGTCAATGGACGTGGAGGGAGGGTTCGACAACATTGACGTCAACCTCCTGTCAGATTTCCTGGTGGCCCGGGGGTGCCCTCCCAACCTGTGTCAATGGGTTCGGAGGTGGACAGGTTGTCGGTCTATTCGCTTCCGTTCCGGTTCAATGGGTGTGTTTCCCGGGTGTACCATGTTAGCAAGGGGGTTCCCCAGGGGTCACCGCTTTCCCCCTTTCTGTTCGGTGCTTACGTGGCCGACATTTTCACACCACGGATGCGTTACTCCCCGGTTGTCCGGCATTTGGTGGCCTCATGTGGATGACGGGGTTATCATGGTTGCGGCTGACTCTTTTGATGCTGCCCGATACCATGCTGGGGAATTGTTGCGGGATTGCGACCGTGTTGCGCGAGACAGGGGAATGGGGTTTAGTGCGTTGAAGACGCAGTGGATTGGGTTTGGTGATAGGGCGTGGGAAGGAATGGAGTTGTTGGGAGAAATGGTGTTGCCATCTGAGGACCTGCGGGTTCTTGGATATAGGTTCAATGTATTTCTTAACTTTTCTTCTCATGTACGTTATTGGTTGGATAGGGGGTTGGGTGTGAGGAGGAGGATTGCGGCGCTGGGAGGAGGTTTGGGAGTGTTGGGGGGTTGGGGGCGTGGGAGACTTACCGTTTGGTGCAGGCAGCCTACCTTCCGACCGTCTACTACGGACTTGAGTTTGTAACCGACTACCCGTCGTATGTGAAGCAGATTCAGGTCCACGTCAACGATTGCCTCCGCTCAGTGTTCCGGACCCTATGAAGCTGGCCAACAACATTTTGCTGGCCGAATACGGGGTTACGCCTGTCGCTATTCAGGGCAGGTACCTACAGCGGAGGTGCTACAGCCGGTTCATCAATTACCGTATTGCGAGGATCATCCTTGGTTCGGGCAGATCAGGCTGGACTGGAAGGAGGAAGGTATGGTGGCCCACCGACAGCATTCGGACAGGTGCTTTCCTACCGTCCCACGGTTACGATCGGGAAAGGAAGGAAACCATGGCCCTCAGACACGCCGGGGAAGTCAAGGAGCTCAGTGGCGGCTCGGATCTGGTGGTGTACACTGACGGGTCCAAGATGGCCGAGGGTGCTGGTGTCGCTTGGGCCGCGTTCGCACGGGGGGCTTCACTTAGGATAGGGGGGTGTTCGGTGCCACTGTCCTGGAGCATCGTCGAATGCGAACTGTTTGCCGTTGTCTGTGCCTTGCGGGAGGTCAGTGGTTTGTGTGAGGGACGGGGAGTACATGTGTTTCTGGACTGCGTCCCCGCCCTGCTTCTGATTGAGAATATGTTGCCCGAGGGGGACTCGGCTGAGATGTGGGAAGTCATGGCGCCTTTGATGGAGGCTGTACGTCCACGCCTTGGTTGGGTTCCGGGGCACATGGGCATCCAGGGCAACGAGCTGGTCGACAGGAAGGCCAAGGAGAGTACGCCTGCCGCTGCAGCCATTCCGGTGGGAAGGGGTCAGCTTTGGTATAGGGCACGCTGCGTTGGCCCGTGAGTTGAGGAAGGAGGAATGGGAGGCTTGGCATGTCAATGAAGGCCATGGGTATTATGCTCGTGGACCTAAGGCTCCCAGACACCTTCGCGGGCTGACAAGGATGGATTCCTATGTGTTGACTAGGATTCGCAGTGGTACCGGCCTGGTCGGGCATGACGATTGTGAGGGACGTGAGGAGAGGCATCATTGGACTTCTTGCCCACGGTACAGTTGGAAACGACCGGCTATGGAGGACTGTTCAAGGACTCGGCAGTCGCGGGATGGAAGGACTGGTGGTTGGAACACGGGTGGCTGGGACTGGGGATCCCCCGTCATATCAGGAGGTGGACGGGAGTTGGTGGTCGCAGGTAACCCGTTTGATGGTACACTGACGGTGGAGAGGGACGGGAGGCGAGTGTGCATAGGGACGCCTGATACTTGTTTGCGGTGCGAAAGGAAACATCCTGGGGGGGAGTGCGTGCTTCCGAGCAAGCATCTTCCCACTAAGTGGTTCTTTCCTTCCGAACTCGGTCGCCACGCGGTGTCCGAGTTGCAACATGGCGATTACCTACCAAGGCACTTCCACACGGCCCTCCTTCTCTGCTCACTTCGATAACAACCCGGGCTGCCTCTCGGCGAGCCTTGACCAGTTTTGGCAGCGGCACTGGCTTGACTGGGACGACCTCGCGCTTTCCTTGCGGACGGCCGTCGTACTCAAGTGGGCTGGGTTGTTTGGGTTTATCGAACTGGAACGGTGCCCCTTTTGCGACCAGCGGCGGATTGCTGGGAGGGTTAATAGAATGGGGGAGCACTATCGGAAGAAGCGTGGATGTTGGGACAGATTGTATGTTTCTTTTGTTGAGTATATTGACGAGATTGTGTTGGGGGCGGAGTAGTTGTGTTGGTATGTTGTTGGTGGTTGGGTTGCGGGAAGGGAAGACGCGTTAATCCGGGATGTCGCTAGTCGACATGAGCGCCCGTGAGCCCTTTGGGTAGTGATTTTTGGATTTATGTTTGGGAGGAGCGGCTGCGGGACGGGATTGCGCCCGTGGTAGTGTATTTTAGTTAGTGATTTTTGGGGCGCGGGGGAGACTGGTCGTATGCCGGAGTCGGCGGTACTAGTATAAATAAATTAGATTGAATGTTCTAAGTAATTTCCTTACTTCTATCTTCGCTCCGCCTCGGTAGCGTTCCTTTCGCGCCCACGATAGCTTTCTGATCCATCGATTCTGGGGGAGATATCTGAGTTCGCTCAGTAGTTCCTGGGGTCTTTGGTGTTGAGGTTGTGTGTGTGTTGGAGTGTCGTGGTTACTTGTTTTCGCCTCCTCGTCGTTGTTTGATTCTCACGATGATTTCGCTTCGAGCCTCTTCACCTTTGGCGTCTACGAGCCCTCCTTCGGTAAAAAGTCTTCGGCTTCTCTGTCTACTCGTTTACTCGCAGAGTTTCGCGTTCGGAGATGGGGGATTTGAACATTGCTGTGGGGGGAAACACCCGTGTCGTTCTTTGGGCCAGCTCATGTTTCTTGTTGGGTTTTAACAGGTGTCCTTAGTGTTCACGATACAAAACGCCCTTGGGTTAGACTGATGACCTTCCCAAGTATCAACACTCGTACCGATCGCATCATCCTCAAGGGACGGGGGCCTCGCCGGCCCCGCCCTTCGTCTACTATCTTTACGGTCGGAATCCTACGATGTCGTTTATCACCGTTCCCTTCCCTTTCGATCTTGGTTCGAGTGGCATTTACGGTGGTTCAGTCAGGTGTCTCCTCCTCGCTCTTCTACGTGGGGATGGCTTTGACCCTGAAATACTTTACCTCCTGGTGCGGGTGAACTTCTGCCCGGGGTGGTGTGGGGCGATTGGTTGCCGGGCCACGCTTGGTCTAGTGCAGGGGTCGGTGTGGTTACGGATGGTGGTTGGCGGTCACACCCATTGCAAGTGGGGCCTACCTTCTGTTTGTCTCGTTTCCTATCCTGGTACCCGCCCTCTCTGAAGCGTCAGTTTGGGCACCTTTCGTCAGTCTACGGTGTGGCCCTTTGGGGCCCACATTGGGGGGCCTCCGGGTTCCCTGGTTTCCCTCTCGGCTTGCTTGGATTTCGGTCCGGGCGGACTGGGACTGTTGCCGCCGGCGTCTTGGATGCTGGCGCGTATGTTGTGGCCCCGGGTTCGTCCTGGTGGCCCCCCTCGGCTATGTGGTGCTGGGGGATTGGGGCTCTGTTGCGTGGCCAAGACCAGTGGCTGCGTGATGGGGTCAGGTATCGGCTGTCCTGTGGCTGTCGGGTGGTTGAGCTGCCTGAGGGGCTGAGGGGGCTGGATGGGAACTGCGGTGTCTGGTGTGTGGGGCTTGGGGGGGGCCGACTTGGCGGGGAGAGGCACCTGCGAGCACCGGTCGGGCCTGCGTCAGGTTGGGCGAGGTCTAATTAAGTGTTTCCGGACGGCTTGGGCTGTTAAGGTTAAGCTGCTGAGTGCTGTAAAGCTTCTTGACGGACCGGCTGGCTGACGGCCACCTGTGCAGATAGTGGGTTGCGACCTCTGGGTTGGACTTGTTTGGGTCTTGTGTGCTGGGTTCTGTGGGGCTTGTTTGGTTTCTTTTTGGTTTGGTTGCGGGAACGGCGGGCGGAGGCATGGCACCACGGGTAGGAGATAGGCCCTACTGACCTCTTCGGTCTGTCACCACCTCTATGTATTTTTTTTTTTTTGTTTATTGTGTTTGTTCGGGATTACAGGCAGCGGGTACAGGTCCTCCTCACCATTACGCTCTTCGGAGGCACTTGGCAAAGTGGGTTCATAGGGTCGACGGCCTGGCATGCGGATGCGAGTTGTGGACATGTCGGTCACAACCTCTCTGCCTTGGTGCCGCCTGTTTTGATAAATTATTGTTGGTTTTCTACTGTGGGGGAGGGATTGCGGGACGGTATTCAGACCGGGCGGTAGTGGAATTTTGTTTTTTTTTGTACGGGGAACTTGCCTTTGTCGGACACCCTTTCGGCTTTGGGCTTCGGCCTGGGTCCTGCCTGTCGCCTGTCTATCTTGGTATTCGTGGGTTCGCCCCTCGTACTCCTTGTTCAGGAATGATGCGGACTTGCTACAAGGGCTGCGGTTTGTGCCATACCAGAGGTACTTCGGATGCGGGGGCGAGAGGACTTTCTTTACCGTTGATGGCTTTGTATTTAGTGTTCGTGTTGTGGGCATGGCGCGGGCATGTTTGAGGTGCGGGGCTGGAGGTTTGGTTTGTTCGTAGTTAGTGGTAGTTCCGGTTTGCGCTAACCCTGTGTGCCGGCGGGGACTTGTCGTATGCCGGAGTCGGCGGTACAAGTATAAATAAATTAGATTGAATGTTCTAAGTAATTTCCTTACTTCTATCTTCGCTCCGCCTCGGTAGCGAGCTTCAACCTCACGCAACGCATTTCGCCTACTCACGATAACTTCATCGATACGATCCATCGTTTCCATCTTCGTTTGTCGGGTGGTTGGTGATAGAATAGTTGTTCTCGCTTGAGAAGGTGTTCCAGAGGGAGATATCCGTGGTTGATCCCGGTAGTCTCTGGACACAGGCTTGAGTGAGGATGGCGACTTCGTCCGCCTCCTCCTCCTCGGACTCTGTCCCCAACTCGCGGATGTCGTCCCCCGTTCGGGTCGACTCCAACCCCTCCTCCTCGCTTGAGACGGCTCGCGTCGCTTTGTCTCTTGCGCCCGTTTCCGAGGCTGTCCGTGGCCTTATCCCTACAACTACACGGTCGTACGCTGCGCCTGGCGGGGACTATGGTTTTTTGTCCTTCGCCCATGAACATGGCTGCCCCAACGCGGTAAACCCGACGTTGGATGATTTAGTGAGGGGCTCGGTTGCTACTACCGCCCTTGTCACGATGAAAGAGGTGGAGTCTTTTGTGAAGGGTTGCCTATTTGGGAAGGGTTGTCCAGCCACTTGTGGCTTGGACAACGCCTCTACCACGGGCCTCTTCAATCGGTTTAACTCCGATCACGATTCGGTGTACACACCGACCGTGTCCACCTCCTCTCCCCCCACCGACTCGCAGGTCATCATCCCAGAGTCTTCCCTCCTCCCGCCGGCCAAGCAAGGCTCGACCGCTGCCACGGTTGAGGCCAGCTCATGGTCTACCTCTCCCTCCGCCCATCGGGCAGTGTTTGACAAGATAGTGGCTCGGGAACGTGCTAAGCGAGCCTCCACTGCCTCCTCCACCCCTTCTTTCCTGTCTGGGCTGTCCTCTGGGGAAAAAGCCCTCTACACTACCGGGAAGTTCAAGCTGGACGACCCTGCCGACGAGGATTACGCCCCCCCGGCAAAGGGAACGCTACGCCGTGCCCGCTCCTCCTCCCCCCGTAAACGCGCCGTCCCGGCCCCTAGTCCCTTCTTTGAGCCCCGGTTCATGAAGGCGATTGACGTCGATGAGGGTCGGAAAAAACAGATCGTCCCGCATGAGGAGTTTTCCCACGTCCTGGACACCCACCGGAAGTGCCTGGCCCCCCCCGTGCTAGTTCCTTCCACCATTGAGGATTCTCCCCCCTCGTCCCCCCCTTTGCTAATCACCCAGGAAGTGGTGCCATCAGCAGAGGTGATTATTCGGGACACCCCTATGGCCCTGGAGGAAGGACGGAACTCGGAAGCGACCGGTCTTGGCGACAGCATTCACGCCCTCAGTCTTCCGGGTACGCCTGTCCCTGGCTCGTCCCCTCCTGACTATGATTCTCTACCTCCCACGTCGCCTGGGGGTATTTTGGAAGGATCTCTAGGCATCCCTCGCAGCACGGGCACCCCCTTAGAGGTGCCGCTGCCGGAAACTCAGCCAGAGGATGCTGACGCAGCCATGGCTAGGGCTGATCAGATTATGGCTGAGGTGGATGAGATGATGGCGGCCGGTAGGTCCTCCTCCCCCGCTCCTAGGTCTGGCAGTATTGCGGGGTCCATGTTGGAGGGCCTCGAGGATATCCGGTCCGGGAATACCCAACCCCTCCTGTCGCCTCTTCCCAGCGGGGACGGGTCCGAGGAACCTGACACTGTGGAGGATGTCCGGACTTGGATGAAAGATGAGATCGTGGAAACGGTTCCTATTATGTGGGTGGGACGTCGGTTTCATCGCTTGGAAAATGCGGTCCAGACCCTAACGGAGATAGTTGGCCGGCAGGTGGAGGAAATTGCCACCCTGAAAGGTAGGTTGGCCCCCCGCCGTCGCTCTCCCTCTGTGACTCCTGAGTCCTCAGGGACTACCCCTGTTCCCTGCTCCTCTTCAGAGGAGTCTGCTGAAGTCCCTGCCAAGGGCCAGGGTGCTGCTCCGGTGGCCCCTGCTACTAAAACATCCTTTGTGGATATGGTAAAGAAGATGGCCTACGTGCCCAAACCCGCCATCCCACTAAGGGCCAAGACAGCCCCGGTTCGGCCCGCTTCGGCGGCCTCCTCCCACAGCACCAGCAGTGGCAGCTCTTCCAGTGATGGGGGGGTGGTCTTGAAGGTTGGAAAAGCTGCGGAGGAAAAGAAGGTGAGCTGGGAGGATGAGGAGGAGAAGGAGGATGGGAAGAAGAGGGAAAGGAGGAGGGGCAGGCGCCTGAGTGGTGCTGCCAGGAGGAGGAGAAAGATGGCGGCTCAGGCTGGCCAGGAAACATCGGCGACCCCGGCCAAGACTCAGGGGAAGACTACTACTGACGGACAGGCTACACCCCCCGCTGCTGCCGCCCCGGTACCCATGGTGCAAACCCTCTCGTCGGGGCCAGGTGCCATCAGGAGGATCTACAACGTGGTGCCTAACTTGATCCCTCGCGACGGCCCTCCTCGCAGCGCCAGTCAGCAGGGGCCACCACCAAAGCCGGCTCCACCCCAGTCCTCGCCTACCCCAGATGCCAGGGGAAGGCACATCACAATGCGGTTCGCCACCCGCAAAGAAGTGGCTTTACCAGAGGGTGTGACAATTGAGGCCATCCGTGCCCGCATCAACGTCACCCTGTCTAACTCGCCGAAGATCAGGGGTATCTGCCCTTACGTTCGTGCTGGGCATGTTCAGAACGAGATTGGGTGCATCTTCCTCACCCTGGCGGCCCACTCCGCTGCCGAGCTTGGAAGCCGACTGGACAAGGCCCGGTTGGCACAGCTGAAGGAACTTTCACTCCCGGAATTTGTTTTCCAGAAGGATGTGAAGAAGGTCAAGATCATGGTAACGGGTGTCCCCCTTTCCGACACCGGCCGTGGTTCCATCTGGAAGGTTGACGGATGGCTTGGGGAGCAGGCCTCAGATGGCTTACGCACTGACTTGGAGCTAGGTAATCCCGGCATAGTCACTGTGTCCCGCCCCGACATCATGGGGTCTATTTATGCCATGAGGCAGGCTAATGCCGTATCTTGCGGTATTCGCTTTGTGGTGGAAGAGAATGAGGCGGCTAAGGCTGCTTTGGAGGCTGGGAGGATCTGGCTTCGGGGAGGTACCCGGAATGTGAGGGTGTTCACTGAGCACCGTACGGCGAAGGTCTGTGGTAAGTGTTTGCAGGTGGGCCACTTTCAGGCCACCTGTGCCCTCCCTTCCTGATGTCGGTTTTGTTACGGGGAGCACCTGTCCAGAGAGCACATGTGTAAGGCTCTGGGGTGCCCCGGAGGTGTGGGGGAGGCATGTGGACACACCTGCAGGATGTGCTGGTTGTGCGATAGGACCGATCATTTTGCCGGATATGAGAAGTGTCCTGCCTTGAGAACAGATTCTAGGACTCCCGGATCCTCCCCACCCGCGACGAAGGCGGCCACGGCCGCAACCTCGTCATCCGAAGTGCCCGTCGCTGCGGACAAGGGGCCTGAGAAGGGAAGACGGCCACGGCGCCGGAGCAGGGGCCGGTCACCGACTCCTAGGGTGGTGGAGGTGAGTAGCGATGAAGAAGGGGAGGCTGTTCCGCAGGAAAAGTCTGCCAAGGCTAAGGGCAAGGAGCCTGAACGACCCCCTTCGTCCCCCTCCCCCAAGCGCGGTATTTTGAAGAAGAAACCCGTTCCCAAGAAGGGCGATACCATGTGGTTCGCCCGGGATTCTGAGGGTTTTTTGAGTGACTTTGGCCCTTGTGGCCCGAGCGGATCTGTTGAGGCCCCCTTTTAATGCGTATCACGGCGATAGCACTGAATGTGGGGAGGAGTGGCAGGAATCGGGCGCTGGCGTTTGATTTGTTTTCTTTTGTTGATTTATTTTTTGTTTTGGAACCTCCGGTGGATTCGGGGGGACAACATGTGCCGGTGGAGGTTGATGGTTGGGAGTTGTTTTCCTTTGTTATTGGATCGGGGGTGGAGGTGTTTGTGCGCTCGCATTTGTGCGGATTGTTTGATGTTGTTGGGCATAAGGGCGCTTGTGCTCAGGTTGGGTTTTGGGAGAAGGGTGAGAAGAGGGTGCTCGCGGGCGTCTACATCCTACCTACACACACCAAGGCCGAATATCAATCGGGGCTGAGGGACGTCGGGGAACCGGACATCGCGTTTGGTGATTTTAATGCCAGACATCGCGATTGGGACCCACGGGCGGAGATGGCCAGGCAGGAACACTGCGGACGATGGTTGCGGGAATGGATGGCACCTCGGTTGCTGAACATGACTGCGCCTGACCTGCCGACATTCCGCGACATATCCATGATCGACCTCTGCCTGTTTCGACGACCATACCTACAGCACAGATACCTTGACGTGGTGGGCTGTGAACACGCTGCCCAGACTATCCGACTCCATGTGGACCTACCTGACAATCTCGTGAGAAGGAGGCCTGCTTGGAAGAAGGCGGTGTGGGGAAAGGTTGGGAAGGAGCTGGACGCCCTGAAAGAGGTGGATGATGAGCAGTTGTGGGGAGGTGTGAGAAGTGTGGTGGACGCACTCCCACGGGCTTCCGTTGGCAGAAGTCGGTGCGAGTGGTGGACGCCTGAGTTGGAAAGGATGAGGTTGGATGTGGCCCGGCTAAAAAGATACTCCAAGCGCACGGCGGAGCGGACGGAGGACTTTAGGCTGGCAAGGTGTGTCTACCGGGCTTGCCTGTTGAGGGCTCGTTTCGACCACATTAGGACCAAGCTGGCGGAAAGCAAGGACCCCGACATCTTCAGGCTGGCAAGAAAGTTGGAAGCCAAGCGCACGCTGCCCTCGATGGTGCGGTCAGATGGCTCCTTGGCTACCACGCACGCCGAGATCAGCGACCTGATTGCTCAACAGCTCGATCCTGGCAACCCCGCCCAATGGACTGAGAGTGTGATTGAGATGGACAGTACACAAGAGATGGAAACGGCGCTGGAAAGATCTCCCACGAACACGGGCCCCGGCGAAGACGATATTGGCTATCCCTTCCTAAGGTTTTGGAAGAGAAGGGATGCCACGACACTGCGACGCCTCGTTGACTATGGGCTGCGACATGACATCCCGGACTGGCATAGGGCTGAGGTGGTGCTTATACCCAAGCTCGACAAGCCGCGGTATGATGTTGTCAAGTCCTGGCGCATGATACACCTACTCCCGACCACGGCTAAGGTGGCGGAGAGGGTGGTGTTACTCCGGCTGGCCGCTTGTCTGGACCTCGGTGAGACACAGTTTGGCTCCCGCAGGAGGCGGGGCGTCCACGATGCCATGGCGGTCGTTCAGGAATTCCTACACCACAATGAGGGATACAAGCGTCTGATCTTGTCAATGGACGTGGAGGGAGGATTTGACAACATCGACATCAACCTTCTTTCAGATTTCCTAGTGGCCCGGGGATGCCCTCCCAGCCTTTGTCAATGGGTTCGGAGATGAACAGGTTGTCGGTCTATTCGCTTCCGGTTCAACGGGTGTATTTCCCGGGTGTACCACGTTAGCAAAGGGGTCCCCCAGGGGTCACTGCTCTTCCCCTTTCTGTTCGGCGCCTACGTGGCTGACATTTTCACACCGCGAATGCGTTACTCCCCTGGTGTCCGGCATTTGGTGGCCTCATACGTTGATGACGGGGTTATCATGGTTGCAGCTGACTCTTTTGATGCTGCCCGATACCATGCTGGAGAATTGTTGCGCGACTGTGACCGTGTTGCGCGAGACAGGGGAATGGGGTTTAGTGCGTTGAAGACGCAGTGGATTGGGTTTGGTGATAGGGCGTGGGAAGGAATGGAATTGTTGGGAGAAATGGTGTTGCCATCTGAGGACCTGCGGGTTCTTGGGTATAGGTTCAATGTATTTCTTAACTTTTCTTCTCATGTACGTTATTGGTTGGATAGGGGGTTGGGTGTGAGGAGGAGGATTGCGGCGCTGGGAAGGAGGTTTGGGAGTGTTGGGGGTTTGGGAGCGTGGGAGACTTACCGCTTGGTGCAAGCAGCCTACCTTCCGACCATCTACTATGGACTTGAGTTTGTAACCGACTATCCGTCGTACGTGAAGCAGATTCAGGTCCACGTTAACGATTGCCTCCGCTCAGTGTTCCGGACTCCTATGAAGCTGGCCAACAACATTCTACTGGCGGAATACGGGGTTGCGCCTGTCGCTATTCAGGGCAGGTACCTACAACGGAGGTGCTACAGCCGGTTCGTCAATTACCGGTACTGCGAGGATCACCCCTGGTTCGGGCAGGTCAGGCTGGACTGGAAGGAAGAAGGCATGGTGGCCCACCGACAGCACTCGGATAGAGTGCTTTCCTGCCGTCCCACGGTCACGATCGGGAAGGGGAAGGAAGCCATGGCCCTCAGACACGCCAGGGAAGTCAAGGAGCTCAATAGCGGCTCGGATCTGGTGGTGTACACTGACGGATCCAAGATGGCCGAGGGTGCTGGTGTCGCTTGGGCTGTGTTCGAACGGGGGGCCTCGCTTAGGATAGGGGGGTGTTCGGTGCCACCATCCTGGAGCATCGTCGAATGCGAGCTGTTTGCCGTAGTTTGTGCCCTGCGGGAGGTCAGTGGTATGTGTGAGGGACGAGGGGTACATGTGTTTTTGGACTGCGTCCCCGCCCTGCTTCTGATTGAGAATATGTTGCCCGAAGGGGACTCGGCTGAGATGTGGGAAGTCATGGCGCCTTTGATGGAGGCTGTACGACCACGCCTTGGTTGGGTTCCGGGGCACATGGGCATCCAGGGCAATGAGCTGGTCGACAGGAAGGCCAAGGAGAGTACGCGCCTACCGTTGCAGCCATTCCGGTGGGAAGGGGTCAGCTTTGGTATAGGGCACGCTGCGTTGGCCCGTGAGTTGAGGAAGGAGGAATGGGAGGCTTGGCATGTTAATGAAGGCCATGGGTATTATGCTCGTGGGCCTAAGGCCCCCAGACACCTTCGAGGGCTGACAAGGATGGATTCCTATGTGTTGACTAGGATTCGCAGCGGTACCGGCCTGGTTGGACACGACGAGTGTGAGGGGCGTGAGGAGAGACATCATTGGACTTCTTGCCAGCGGTACAGTTGGAAACGGCCGGCGATGGAGGACTTGTTCAAGGACTCGGCGATCGCGGGGTGGAAGGACTGGTGGTTAGAACATGGGTGGCTGGGACTGGGGATCCCCCGTCATATTAAGGAGGTGGACGGGGAGTTGGTGGTCGCAGGTAATCCGTTTGATGGTACATTGAGAGTGGAGAGGGACGGGAGGCGAGTGTGCATAGGGACGCCTGATACTTGTTTGCGGTGCGAAAAGAAACATCCTGGAGGGGAGTGCGTGCTTCCGAGCAAGCATCTTCCCACCAAGTGGTTCTTCCTTTCGAACTCGGTCGCGGCACGCTGTCCGAGCTGCAACATGGCGATTACCTACCAAGGCACCTCTACACGGCCCTCCTTCTCGGCTCATTTCGATAACAACCCGGGCTACCTCACGGCGAGCCTTGACCAATTTTGGCGACGGCACTGGCTTGACTGGGACGACTTTGCGCTTTCCCTACGGACGGCCGTCGTACTCAAGTAGGCTGGGGCGTTTGGGTTTATCGAGCGGGAACGGTGCCCCTTTTGCGACCAGCGGCGGGTTGCTGGAAAGGTTAATAGGATGGGGGAGCACTATCGGAAGAAGCGTGGATGTTGGGACAGACTGTATATTTCCTTTGTTGAGTATGTTGATGAGATTGTGTTGGAGGCGGGTTAGTTGTGTGGGTATGTTGTTGGTGATTGGGTTGCGGGAAGGGGAAGACGCGTTAATCCGGGATGTCGCTAGCCGACGTGAGCGCCCGTGAGCCCCTTAGGTAGTGATTTTTGGATTTGTGTTTGGGAGGAGCGGTTGCGGGACGGGATTGCGCCCGTGGTAGTGTATTTTAGTTTGTGATTTTGGGGCGAGGGGGAGACTGGTCGTATGCCGGAGTCAGCGGTACTAGTATAAATAAATTAGATTGAATCTTCTAAGTAATTTCCTTACTTCTATCTTCGCTTCGCCTCGGTAGCGAATCTATAGTAACGGTCCAATCAGAGCCCTTGATTCCTATCTCACGATAGCTTCAAGTCTTTAGCTTCTATCACGATAGTTGCTTTCCCTCCTCCTACGATCGTTTGAAGAACCCAGGTTCTTCATCTCGCCTATCTACGACTTCCACACTTTCGGCCTCGCCTCCTCACGGTCGCTATGGCTAAGCGAGCCTCTCCCCCCTCCGCCGCGTCCGCCTTGCGTTCGTCGGTGGTTCTGTCTCGTGCCGTCGAGAAGAACTTCGCCCTGGAGGCCGAAGTCTCTCGCCTTCGGCATCACATCTCTGTCCTTTCTCGGCGGCTTCATCACGTTGAGAAGGAGAACGCTGCTTTGTCAGGTTCGCTACGCGAACCTGAGGTTCCTACGGTTATTCCTTCGCCGCCTACTCCCTCGGTCGCTTCGGTTACTATGGTTGTTACGGTGGGGGATGGGCTGGACCCTGAAAGTTCTCTGGGTCCGGCAGAGGAGCCCCCCCGGGGAGTTGTTACGCCGGCGGTTATCCCACCACCATCCTCCACGGAGGGTGGTGTGGGTGGGCCCCCACCTGATTCGTCGGGTGTGGTGGTAGAGGCGTCCTCTTCGGTGGGTGGGGTGGTTTCCCGTGTGGTGGCGCCGGCTGCGGTGGCATCGTCTCCTTCGGGGGGTCGGGTGCCTGAGTCCTCTGTGGCTGAGCCCGTGGCTGGTCGGGGAAGCGCCTCTGGTGGCGCCCCTCCTGTGGCGGTGGGTGGTGTTGAGGGTGGCCCGTCCACCCCCGACCGTAGGCCTGCACCTGGGGGTGGGAAGAGGAGGAGGAACAAGAAGCGCCGGGTCAAAGAAGACCAGACCTCACCTGTGCCACTTGTCCCCGGTTCGGATGAATCGTCGCCCTCGCCGGTGCGCACTCGGGCGCGCCCGGCTCTTACTGGCCCCGAGTTGATGGCGTTCTCGGAGGCGGAGGCTGAGTTGGCCCGGGGTGGCTGCCCCACGTGTGGGGGGGCCCTCCAGGGTGGATTGGTCGGTGGTCGGCGTGGAGCCTATTGCGCTAGTTGCGATAAGTTCCGTACGTTTGCCTATGACTGAGCCCTCTCGGCTGGGGAGCCCTCGCCCAGTAAGTCGGCTTTCCTTCGGGTCTACGCGCATGGGTCTTGGGTGTTTCTTTTGTTTATGGGATTTTGGGGGGGGTGTTTGGCCGTGGCGGTCGGCTGGGGGTGTCCCGAGATCATTGAGTGGGGGCGCCCGGGTGGGTTTCTACTGTGGAGGATGGGTTGCGGGGTCATATTCAGATGACGGTAGTGGTTTTTTGATTTTTGTACGGGGAACTTGGGGGACTGGTACCTTGCTCGGCTTCGGCTACGCGAGGAGGTCTTGTGGCTTCGGCTGCTTGGCTTGGTTGGGCCCGTACCAGAGGGTCTACGGTGTTGCTTCGGGGAGGACTTTCTTTACCGTTGATGGCTTTGTATTTAGTGTTCGTGTTGGGGCATGGCGCGGGCATGTTTGAGGTGTGGGGTCGGAGGTTTGGATTGTTCGTAGCTAGTGGTAGTTCCGGTTTGCGTTAACCTCGTGCCGGCGGGGACTTGTCGTATGCCGGAGTCTGCGGTACAAGTATAAATATATTAGATTGAATGTTCTAAGTAATTTCCTTACATATTACTTTACAAAATTTAATAAAATATCTTTATGCTCTTTATCAAGTTTGCACATCCTGTACATTTCTCACGAACCTATGCGAGACGAAGTTATCTTAGTTAAGATTTAACAGACATTATCTGACCAACAGTAATAATGTAGATCAACGGATCTAAGAGCTGTTGTATCTGATAAGATAGAAATAAGAAGACAAGTATCATTGCCCGTCATTATTAGCCAACTAGGAGTTAAGGAATATTAGAGGTATAGCATATTATGAGGAATTATCTACAAGATACTTTTCCAGAGAACATGTCATATGATAGACTAAGGACTGCAGTTAAGGAGTCTTGGGAAGCTGTAGGAGAGCAAGAATTTAGAGAGCTGATAGAGAGTATGCCTGTACGGTGTCAGGCCATAATTGAGGCAAACAGCTTCTTTATGAAATATTAGATATGAGCGCGACTGATAGATATATTAGGCACCTGGACTTGATAAGAGATTTTTGGTCAGGCCTTCTTACCAAAAATCTCTTATCAAGTACACGTATCTAATATATCTATCAGCTGCTCTCGTATGAGCAAGTAGCTATGTTTGTATACAAGTAAAATAAATTGAGTATGTGAAGAATAACTTTCATTCAAGTTGCAATGTAACTCCAGGCTCCAAACTACTATTCCCAATCTGTTGCACTTACCCCCCTGCCTGTAGCTCATCCCTGCTAGTAAAATCTATAAAACCTATACATTGTACCTCTGTATAAGCTGTAACGTGTTCACTAGGTGCTAATCACATTTCGGTTGTTGTATGATAGTCGACAGGTGGCTTGCCCTCCCAGAGAGGAGGTGGGAGCTGTATGAACTAAAGAAGGCTTCAGGCCGCTGAGAGGTGGAATGGAGAAACTAAAGAGTAACTGTTCAACTAAGTATATTGAAATACTGTCTGTCGAAGTCTGTCCTTTTCATCATGGAATAGGACAGTCTTTAAATATACAAATCTATTCATGTCTAGCATGAACGAAACCAAACAAAGGTATCAAGCGATACTCTTTACTAAAACAACATAAGTATCAAGTCGAAACTTAAAACAAAACATAAAACAAACTAGGTATCAAAGCGATACTTCAAACAACCGAAGTATCAGAACGATACTTAAAACAAAACATAAAACAAACTAAGTATCAAACGATACTTCAAACAAACCAAGTATCAAAGTGATACTTAAAACAAAACATAAAACAAAATCCATAACCGAGTACCTGTACCGGTTACATAAGCACTGTATCCATAATATTAACTCTTAATTCACATTTCAAGGTTATATGCAGAATATAATATGATATTATTACATTCATTAAAGTTAATCATTACATACTTTGAAAGATGACCATGACCACGAATTCTAAGGAGTTAAAGAGAGAACCTGACAGAACTTAATATTTAATTTCTAGTATAATGTATTTATTAGGTGCTAATCATATTCTGAGTACAATAGCTGAACAGTGGCTATCTCTACTAGAAAGACTAGTAAGTACTATTAAACTAAGGTAGGCTTTAAAGAAGTGTACTTGAGAAACAAAAAAAGTAATCGATCAACCACGTATATTGAAAATACTGCCTGTTGAAGTCCACCACTTCTATCATTGAAACAGGCAGTCTTTATTTACCTAAATTCATTTGTCTAGTATAAGTCTGTTAGGAGTACCCAATTCCGATAGCCTAGGAGTACCCTAGGTAGGGTAACTTTACTCAAGCTCGAGAATCTCAGTCTCCAACACCCCCTCCGGTCCCCTCACGGGGCCCGCGCGTCATCATACACATCAACCTTTGTTGCGTCCTGTGACTATATGGTCACAGAATTAAAGGTGTCAGAATAACACTGTATACGTCGCTGCCGTCCGTCCGACCGAAAGCTGTTCGCAGGATATATAAGAGGGGACCTCTGGCAAGACCTGAGAAGTGGAACGAAGTCAATCCGTCAACTACTCAGGGAGTTGCTAGGCTTCAAAGATGAGACATCTTTGGTACGGGCCATAAGTAACGGGACGTTTTCGCAAAAGGTCGTAATACGAATGTTAGGAGGTTCCGGATAACGAACCAATGCATTCACATCCACCCTACGACAATTAGACAGAGTCTAGAGCTCCTGAAAACACTACCAAAGAAGCCAGCGAGCTCCGTGGAGTGTTGCAACTATGATATGGGGTGTACCGCAGTTGTAGGATTTACGACTAACACAACACGAAGGTCCACCCCCTCTACATAGAACTACCAGGAGTTGCCGACCGGGGAATTATGAGACTATTCAATAGAATAACCTCTCCTCTACAAGAAGAGAGTCATCGGAACGAATTCTATCAGTTAGTTGTTAAGTTATCACAACTAGAAGTCATCGACTCCGGCATAGATGCAGACGCAACTTCGTTTCAAGACTGATCCTCTTGATAACGGAAAGGACTATTGGAGCCAACAAAGTTCGACTTGAGAACTCGGCTACAGGTCTATAGACTCTGAGGATCGGATAATTACTACTGGTGACAAGTATGTCTCCCAAGCAGGAAATAGTAATTACCGAAGATGGTGTGATGGTTTTCAGGGTCTTCTGGTGTTCGCACCTTTAGGGAGAACTCGACGTTGCGAGTTAAAATTAAAGAGGTACATATTTTGTATGTTAGATAGATGTAGTCCGCGAACACTCAGACGCGGAATATAAATATCGAAGTGCCTCCCAAGCTTAAGACATCATCAAGCAACGGAGAAGAGACCTTAACAATATAATATTGTTTTTACGATTCTATTTTACTTTCTTGCACTCTTAGTAGTCATAAACGAAACGAGTTGCTTCCGAGCCTTCCTAGACAAATCTCCGTCTATACAAACGAATCTCGATTGGCCTAGACAACCCTAAGTCTTTACCGGTTGTCTCCGCCTAACAAAGTCTGAGCAAAATCACCAAGTAAAATAATTCCCAAAAAAAAACTCAATATTGAGAGTAATACTGCAAATAAACATAAAACAAACTAAGTACTAAAAGTAGGATTTGTTATAGGGTTCGGTGGAATAGGTTTTTGCTTACCAGCCCAGCTGTTACTCCAGGTTAGAGGAATTATTTTCTCCTTATCTCCACTCCTGCTCCCATATGTGGCCTACCACTGCACCTTCCTCAGATAGGCCCCTGTTTCTTGCTATCAAAATTTGAAGGGCACCTGTTTGGAACATGGGTAGGACAGGAACCTAGGTGGAAAACAGAGTGGAGAGCACTGAAAAAAGGACCTCACTCTAGACTATTTAGTAGGGCAGAGCATGAAATGGTGCCAGGAGCCTGCTGATTTTGTAACCTCAAAGGCTCTATAACAAAAACTAACTAAGAGCAATACTATAATCAAACATAAAACAAACTTAGTATTGAGAGCTATACTGTAATAAAATATAAAAAAAGTTTCAACTAACTAAGTAATCGTGCCATGGTTATGGCTGGCTGCCACACCCCCTGGTTGCTCACTTGCTAGCAACCTGAGGTACTCTTCCAGAGTACCTGCTAGCTCAAGATGACTTTACAGCTTAACATGACTTGTGGCTTAACACAAACCTTTTGTGGCTCAACATGATTTTTCTGTGACTTGACATTGTTGATCAACACAACATTACAGCTCAATCTTACCAGTAGCCTATTGAATGTAACATAGGAGCTTTATGAAACTTGAAAGACTAATAGAACGTTGGAATTTAATATAATGTTATAGTAAAACAGAATCATACAGGCTAATTGAACTTCACTCCTTCTATGAAATTATGTGTAAAAGATAGGCAGACAATTCAAGACTATAAAAGAGAATTTCTAGACTTATAGTTATGTTAGGCGGAAGCCGACTCTAAATATTTGTCAAGCAGACTTAGGCCTGAATCTTTCGTAATAGACGGAGATTTGTCTAGGAAGGCTCAGTGTCGTTCTTTCGTTTATGACTACTAAGAACTCGCTTAAATCGATAGAGGAAATATTCTTGTAAAGATTCGTCGGTAAAACAATGTTATATTGTTAAGGTCTCTTCTCCGTTGCTTGATTATGTCTAAAGCTTGGGAGGCACTTCAATATTTATATCCTGCGTCTGAGTGTTCGCGGACTACTTCTAATCCTCCTATAACAAAGTACTTTCCCAAAATCGTACGCTACGTCTCATAGTCTTAACAAGTGCGGGCACCGTTTGACCCTGAATTCCTGCACACCATCTTCGTTCTCATAAATTCCTTTCCGTCGTATCGTAGGATGCGTTATTATCCTCGAACGAACGGTCTTCGATTTATAGAGCCGAATAGACTTCTGTCTGAAACTGCAGTCGTCTTGACTATCGTTCCAGTAGT
This sequence comes from Tuber indicum, assembly GCA_006112555.1. Lineage (NCBI taxonomy): Eukaryota > Fungi > Ascomycota > Pezizomycetes > Pezizales > Tuberaceae > Tuber > Tuber indicum. The sequence goes on along the minus strand of VBSK01000070.1, from coordinate 114,213 downwards.
CTCTTCCGATTTCACATAGTGGCCAGCGTATGTGTCGGGCACCTATGCATGATGCAGGCTTTGTAGACGGTGCGCCAACACACTTATGTCTACCACCTATTAGGTCTTCTGAGTCTGAGCAGCTTCCCCTCGGTCCGCCTCGCCTCAAAGAGAATCACCTCTCGAGGGATCCTGTTTCCAGGACCAACCAACATACAGCGGCCTTCAGATAGGTATTGGTGTCACTTCTGTCCCCTATGGCCTCTGGGGCACTGTAGGAGTAGTTGTGGATTTTTGAACCGAAAATATCCCGTTACTTTTGGCCCGTAGTTAGGATGCCTAACTTTGAAGCCTAATAACTCAATGCGCCTCCAACGGATTTCCTCCATTCCACTTCTCAGAGGTACCCATTTTTTTTTTTTTTTTTATATCATATATTCATTGTTTAAGGTACAAGAACCTGCATGCAGCACTAGCTATGGCAAAAACAAAACCTGTAAACACGCGCGTCCCTCCCCCGTCTGAGGCAAAAACCAAGAACCCCAAGCCCCTCTGGTATGGAGCCAACCGCACATCTCGTCCCGAATCAAGCCCCCCTTACAACCCAGATGAACCAAGCCCCAAGAGAAACCCAAAATAGGAAAAGCAGGAAGCCCAAGGAAAAATCCCCCCGGAAATCTCACCACAAAAGAAACCAAACTCATACTCACCAAACCATGCCCATAGCACGGCAGGCCGCTGAAAAGCTAACCCTTGATCGGGCCCAAGAGGACCTGGTGCACCGATTCATGGCGCGACCCCCACCGAGGGGGAAAACTTGATAAGGATGGATCCCAACCAACCGGAGACAGTGCAATACCAATCGGAGGGAGAGGAGCCAGGGCTGGGGCCCCCCAGAGAGAGGTAGCAGTAAGGTGCCAGCTGGGGGAGCAGTAGGGTGCTAGCCGAAGAGATGGTAGTAGGGTACCAGCCGGGGGGCAGTAAGGTGCCAGCTGGGGGAGTAGTAGGGTGCTAGCCAAAGAGGTGGTAGTAGGATACCAGCCGAACGATCCGAGGGAGGAAGAGGGAGGGGTAGACCCAGATGCCGAAACAACTATCGGAAACGTGTTCGTGTCTGAACTAGGTGGTCTCCATTAACCCCCGTTGCCCACAGTAGACAAAACCACCATAAAGGGCAGAGAGGAGGAGAGAGGCGAAATCGACCGTAGCCTGTTGAGAAAACCAACCACCAACCCCTAACCGTAGGACTAACCCGTACCCACAAGCGGGACAAGACCCGGACCCAGCAGAGGGACTGACCCGAACCGATCAGAGGAAAGGAGAAGGAATCTGTCACGGATGTGACAGGTAGCTCAGGATTTCGCACATGACTCGATTATGAGTCATGGGTCTTACGCATATGACTCGCTTGAGTCATATGACTTGTTTATGTTATGATTTGTTATGTTTCGCACATGACTCGATTATGAGTCATGGGTCTTGCGCATATGACTCGCTTGAGTCATATGACTTGTTTATGTTATGATTTGTTATGTTTCGCACATGACTCGATTATGAGTCATGGGTTTTGCGCATATGACTCATTTGAGTCATATGACTTGTTTATGTTATGATTTGTTATGTTTCGCACATGACTCAATTATGAGTCATGGGTTTCGCGCGTATGACTCATTTGAGTCATATGACCTATGTAAGGCTTTTCGCGAGGCTCACACTTGTGAGTCATCAGGGTTAGGGTTGAGTGAAGAGCACTATATAAGGAGGCCGAGGCGGCCGAGGAAGATAGGCTCTTCACGCTTTGTTCTAAGTACTTTCCTTACCTATTACTTTACAAATAAAACATCTTTACGCTCTCTACCACGGTTGCACGTCCGACACATTTCTCACGAGCCTACATAAGACGAAGCTATCTTCGTTAGGATTTAACAGGCGTTATCCGACGAACGGCGATAACGTAGATCAACGGATCTAAGAACTGTTATATCAAACGAGATAGCGATTAAGAAGAGAAGTATCGTTGCCCGTCGCTAGTAGTTAACCACGAGCTAGGAACGTTACATTACAAAGCGTCACCCAAGCGACGCTCAACTATATCAAAACGGCAGATATAAACCCTCAACCTGAGGGACAAGACCACGAAGGAGATATCGATCTCACAGAAAACGAAGGAGGACTCGGAAACTTTGAAGAATTCAGCAACGCCCTAGAAAACGCCTCCCAAGTTCCTTCAAGGGCAGCTAGCCCTGTTACTCCAGAAGGAAGATCGCCAAACGAAAATTCACCAGAAGGTACACCGAGACCAAGGAGGATGTCAGCATCACAACCAGCAGCCCCTCCGGCGCAAGGAGATGCTGGAATATCCCCAGCGCAGATGCAAGCTATAGTAGCTGCGGTAATAACAGCCATGTTACCAGCAGCCCCGGCGGCACAAGTGGCCCCAGCTCGAACAATGCAACAGCCAAAGGTCAAGGCACCACCCCGATATGGGGGGGAACGAAACAAACTACGCAACTTCAACGTCCAGATCGACAATTATTTCGAAGCGGTAGGATGGACTATCGGATACGACCAGGAGAAAATCCTCTACACGTGCACGTTGTTAGAAGGAACAGCACTAGCCTGGATACGACCGTATACAGAAGGAACTATCGAAAGACCTTGGAGAAATTGGGATGAATTTCGTACCGAGTTCACCCTACAGTTCGACGACCTGGACAGAGAACAAGAAGCGAGGAACAAGCTCGAAGTGGCTGAACAAGGAAATCGTGGCGTAACCGAATACTGGTACGAGTTCAGGCTACTCATGCAAGACGCCAACGTCGACGACACGACAGCAGGAAGATGGTTCACGCGAGGATTGAAGAAGATCTATCGTGATGCTATGATCCACATGCCGAAAAAGTTGACTTCGGCAACGGAATTAGCAGTCTGGGCGATAGACAAGGAGAACTGGATAAACCAGTGCAAGGCAGCAGAACGAAATTATCACCCACCCGTCACAACCAACAAGACATACACATCACCAAGGAACCAGGACGGAACCTGGAAAAGACAAGAACAAGACGACAGAGGAGAACCAATGGAGCTGGACAGCACAAGGAAGAAAGGACGGCTCGACATCCCTCAAGGCGTATACGACCAGAGAGAAAAGGATAACCTTTGTTTCAATTGCGGAATCAAAGGACACGGAATCAAGGATTGCAGAAGGCCAAGATCGAATGGAAACGGAACCCAGACGAAGAAACCTTTCACCACGCAAAGGTTCCAACAATTTCCAAAGAGAACGAACCTGAGAGAGATATCCATGGACGAAGGCGAAGAACAACCAGAAAAAGACGACGGTCCCCAGCAATAGATGGTCTGAGGGACAAGGAACAACTGAAACCCATCAAGTTATCGAACACATACGTGGCACTGCAAACGGAATCAATGGAAACACACGGAGACCAGTTGATGGTCAAAACGAAGCTACATGTCAACCAACACGAAACGATCGAGATATACGCAATGATAGACTCAGGAGCAACTGAGGATTTCATTGACAAAGGAATCTGTGACAAGCACAGAATCAAGACCAAGAATACGAACAAGAAAAGGACGATTTACCTCGCGGATGGAAATCCAAGTGCAATGGGGGATGTTACCCACATCGCGCAAGTACCTATGGAAATTGGAAACCATAGGGAAACGGCAACCTTCCAAGTGGCAAATCTCAAAAACCACGAGATAGTGCTAGGAATGCCCTGGCTAAAGAAGCACAACCCGGATATGGACTGGACGGAGAATAAGGTCACCTTCACAAGCGGATTATGCGAGAAGGAATGCCTAAAAGACCCGCCAGTCGTGTACGGAACCCCAGAAGTTGAAGTCGAATACGAGAGCCTCAAAGCAAGATACGAAGAGGCCAAGTTATCTGTCAACGGACAGAAAAAGAAGAAGAACAAGAATCAGGGAATTCTTGTCAAGAAAATGGACCCGGAGGCTCGGATACCTCTTAGAGGGTCAACAAAGGCTGCAGGACACGACCTGTATGCACACGAAGACACCACGATACCAGCGAAAGAACAAGCCACGATACGAACAGGAATAGCCATTGGACTACCGGACGGCACCTATGGACGGATCGCACCACGGAGTGGACTATCGGTGAAACAAAAACTAATAGTCAACGCCGGGGTAATCGATGCCGACTATACTGGTGAGATAAAGGTGGTCTTGGCCAACCTGAATCATAAGGAGTATAAGATCTCAAAAGGAGATCGAATTGCTCAATTGATCATCGAAAAGATCAACGACGAAGAACTTCAAGAAGTTAACGACCTCGAAAACACGACAAGAGGAAACCAAGGTTTTGGGTCAACGGACCAATACGAGGCTACCGAGAGCCAACAAGACAAGATTCAGATATGCGAAATAACAGCTGAAGAATTTCGCGAAGAATATAAGGAAGGAGCGTACACTGGCATGCTCCGATGGAACTTCACCACGAAAGACCTAGAATGGGCCAAGATCAACATCAGCACGGAACTGGCCATACGAGACAAACAACAACGAAAGCAACAAGACTGGAGGGATACTATACCCAAACAGTATCACAAGTTCCACGATCTATTCAAAGAAGACAACGCAACAGAACTACCCCCGCATCGGCACGGGGTAGACCTGGCAATCGATCTCGAATTAGACAAAGACGGAAAACGAACACAACATATACCATGGAAAAAGGTATATGCACTCAGCGAACACGAGCTAGAAGAGTTAAGACAATACATCGAGACCAATCTGGACCGAGGATGGATCCGGGAAACGAAAGGAGCATGGGGATCACCCATAATGTTCATCAAAAAGAAGGACGGAAAACTAAGGCTATGTGTGGACTACCGAGCACTCAATTCACTCACGAAGAAGGACCGATACCCGCTACCCCTGATAGGAGAAGCCCTGGATCGGTTAAGAACAGTACAATATTTCACCAAGCTCGACATCAAGGACGCGTACCACAACGTCCGAATCAAAAAGGGAGATGAATGGAAAACCACTTTCGCATCCAAGTACGGAATGTACGAATACCTGGTTATGCCTTTCGGGCTAACCAATGCACCTGCGGCTTTTCAACGATGGATCAACTAAATATTGATTCGGTTCCTCGACAGATGCTGCATCGTCTATCTAGACGATGTACTCATCTATTCCGATAACCTGGAGCAACACATCAGAGACGTTAGAGAAGTGATGGAATGCATTCAGGAATCCGGAATGAAGATCAAGCCAACAAAATGCGAATTCCATAAGGAGGAAACAGAATACTTGGGATTCATCATCAACAGACAAGGAGTCAAAGTGGACCCGGTCAAAACAAACGCCATATGGAAATGGAAACCACCAGGAACGAGAAAGGATGTTCAATGCTTCATTGGATTCTGCAACTTCTATCGGAGGTTCATAGAAGGGTTCAGCAGGATTGCTAGACCTCTCTATAACCTAACAAAGAAAGAAGCCAAATGGAGATGGAACGAACATGAACAGAAAGCATTCGACGGCATCAGGAAACGACTCACGAGCGCCCCGTTGCTAGTTCATTACGACCCCAATAAAGAACTAGTAATCGAAACCGACGCCTCGAAATACGTCTGTTCCGGGATACTCTCACAGAAATGCGAAGACGGAAGGTGGAGACCGGTCGCCTACCGGTCAAAGAAAATGACACCCGCCGAATGCAACTACGACGTTCACGACAAAGAACTATTAGCAATAGTTCAAGCAATGAAGGAATGGAGACGATACGTTTGCGACACAAAAGGTGTTGTGAAAGTACTATCAGACCACAAAAACCTAGTACCGTTCATGAAGGACAAGGTGCTAAACGATCGACAACTACGATGGATGGAACAACTAAGTCAGTTCAAGTTCCAAATCGAATACCGACCTGGCAAGGAAGGGGGCAAACCAGATGCTCTCACAAGAATATCGAGCGACAGACCACAAGACGATAACGATGAAAGGATTACCAGGAAAATCCAAACGTTGCTACCAGCCGACCAATATTTCAAGAAAGACAGGATCGAAGCAATGGAGATGGTTGAAATTACGACGGAAAACGAAGAAAGAATACTGGAAGCAAGCAAGGAAGATGGAACTATCAAGACGATAAGGGAAGCACTGGAAGAAGGAAGAAAGGAAATGAAGGGGATAGCACTGGGTTTATGCCAGTGGAAAGAAAATCAATTATGGTACGACGGAAAGCAATGGATTCCGGAAGAAGAGGAGATAAGGACGGGAATCATACGACAACACCACGATTCACGGATATCGGGACATGGAGGAACGGCTAAAACAACGGAACTCATCACGAGGTCATTCTATTGGCCAGGACTACGAGAAGACGTCAAGAGATACGTCAAGAATTGCGATATATGTCAAAGGACGAAAACAGCCAAACACGCGCCGTACGGATTGCTCAAATCAGACGAAGTTCCGGAAAAACCATGGGAAACGATAACCATGGACTTTATTACCGACCTTCCGAATTCGGAAGGATGGAATGCCATTTTGGTTGTGGTGGATCGCCTAACCAAAATGAGTCACTTTGTTCCGGTAAAAAAGGATATGACAACGGCAACCTTCATCCGAACGATGTTCCACGAAATCTTTAGATTACATGGACTACCAAAAAACATCATCACGGATCGAGGATCACTATTCACATCCGGCGCATGGAAAAAGGCAACGGGAGAAATGGGAATCTGGAACAGGCTAAGCACTGCCTTTCACCCACAAACAGACGGACAGACCGAAAGGGTAAACGGAATATTGGAACAATATCTCCGCGCATACATCAATTATCAACAAGATAATTGGCGGGAACTACTTCCGATGGCGGAGTTTGCGTATAACAACAGCAAACAAGAAACGATTGGCACGACACCCTTCTTCGCCAATTATGGACAACATCCGAGAAGTCAGGCCACAAATCATACGAGTGGTGGAATGATAACAGATAAGACGGAGATGAGTCAATTGCACGACACATTACGATACGAAATGGATTATGCACAACAACGACAGAAAGAACAATACGATAAGCACCGAAGACCCGATCCGAACCTACAATCAGGAGATATGGTATGGCTGTTACCACGCAACATCAAGACCACAAGACCATCCAAGAAATTGGATTACAAGAAAATCGGGCCATTTCGGATATTGGAAAGGATGGGGAATCGAGCATATAAGCTCGATCTCACTCCCTCGATGAAAATACACAACACATTCCACATCTCACTCCTCGAAATCTACAACGATAACAAGTTTCCCTCACAAACGATAACTCCTCCTCCTCCGCTAGAAATAGACGGAGAATCTGAATACGAACTCGACGAGATAGTCGATTCTCGCTTGCGCTACGGAAAGCTCCAATACCGTGCCAAGTGGACCGGTTATTCTCCCGAACACGATAAAACCTGGTATCCAGCGAGCAACTTCACCAACGCTCAAGATGCCATCGAACTCTTCCACCGAAGCTATCCCGACAAGCCCCACCGGGATAACGATCACCATCAACCCCAAGAACGAAGAAGGCGCTAAGTCGCCGATGAAGCCCCACGAGGGCTGGGATGATTGCCTTCGTGCAATCACCCCAACGAGCCCCGAATACTCATAGATGGGGCCAACGGAGGAAGAACTCGCCAAGCGCGAGGAGGAAGCAAGACAGAATGCACACAACCAGATGAGTTGGACGGTGTGCTACGACAACGGATGTCCCGTACACTATGGGGACAAGGAGGGATCCGGATGGTTCCCGAGGGAATATAAGAGGGGAGGTCCTCGTCCAGACCATGCCCTTAAGGACTGGACACAGTGCTTCAGCAAGCACTGTGCGATGCACAAGGCGGCGAAAGTACAGGCAGGGTACTACCCGCAAAAGGACGGGAGTAGGGCACCGCTCTAAAGAAAGGATGCCTACCGACACAAAAGGACTTCGAGGACGAAGCCTGTGGAAGGGGGGGCCGAAAACTCCTCCGCGGAAACCGAACCCGACTACGAAAGCCTGCAAAGGCAAATCTCGGGACTACGGAGCCAACTTGGTTCGGCCGAAGCCACAATTTCGGCACACGCGCAAAGGATCGCCCTACAGCAAAGGACGATCGAAACGGCCAACCTCACACTTGAGTCAGTGAGGGTAAGAGCCTGGGATTGGGAATCGAAGTACCATAGACTTCGAAGGTCTGCGCGCACTTACGGGCGGGACCTAGTTAAGTTGGGAGAGAATAGAGCCTGATGGGACTCAGGCTTGAGGAGGGGGGAGCTAATGTCACGGATGTGACAGGTAGCTCAGGATTTCGCACATGACTCGATTATGAGTCATGGGTCTTACGCATATGACTCGCTTGAGTCATATGACTTGTTTATGTTATGATTTGTTATGTTTCGCACATGACTCGATTATGAGTCATGGGTCTTGCGCATATGACTCACTTGAGTCATATGACTTGTTTATGTTATGATTTGTTATGTTTCGCACATGACTCGATTATGAGTCATGGGTTTTGCGCATATGACTCATTTGAGTCATATGACTTGTTTATGTTATGATTTGTTATGTTTTGCACATGACTCGATTATGAGTCATGGGATCTCGCGCGTATGACTCATTTGAGTCATATGACCTATGTAAGGCTTTTCGCGAGGCTCACACTTGTGAGTCATCAGGGTTAGGGTTGAGTGAAGAGCACTATATAAGGAGGCCGAGGCGGCCGAGGAAGATAGGCTCTTCACGCTTTGTTCTAAGTAATTTCCTTACCTATTACTTTACAAATAAAACATCTTTACGCTCTCTACCACGGTTGCACGTCCGACACATTTCTCACGAGCCTACATAAGACGAAGCTATCTTCGTTAGGATTTAACAGGCGTTATCCGACGAACGGCGATAACGTAGATCAACGGATCTAAGAACTGTTATATCAAACGAGATAGCGATTAAGAAGAGAAGTATCGTTGCCCGTCGCTAGTGGTTAACCACGAGCTAGGAACGTTACAGAATCCATAGGAATCGCGTACCGCAAACCGTATTCCCAGCCGTCTGTTGAAGGGAAAAAGGAGGAACCCGACCGTGCTGATGCTAAGCGAGGCTAAAGCAAAAGCGGGGAAGGAGAGAGACCCAGCGACGAGGACGCCAGGAAGGAGTAAGGAGGGGTCTCACGAGGGTAGACCTCAAGAGAGAAAGCAGGAGAGAAGTTTTGCCGTTGCAAAAAGATAAAAGATGATGGCCTAATCCCCCCCATAGGGGGAGGACCAGACACGAAAAGTGGTAATAATTCCTTGGTGTTGAGATTTCAATCACCGGAGGTGTAGCGGAGACGGTCGTTGTCTCAGAGGTACCCAGAGGTGCCCTCTTATATATCCTCCAAACAGCTTCCGGTCGGACGGACGGCAGCGATGTATATGGTATTATGAAGTGGGCTTCATTGAAGTGACATTATAGTCATGGGACGCAACTCTTCGAAATCTCGCTAAGGACGTGTGGGTCCCAGAACAGGGCCGGAGGGGGGTGTTAGGCTATCGATAAATGAGGGTCTGTGCGCAGTTACCCTACCGAGAGGTCTGTGCATTTTCTTTATGCCTAACAAGTTAGGAGCATAAAGCAGTCATCAAGGTTGCAAAAAAAAAACAAATATAAACTAGAAGGTTTTGTGGAGCAAAGTTACAAACTAAACTTCAGTTACTATATTATTTTGAGTCACAAAAGGATGTGTTGAGCTACAAATAGGTTGTATTGAGCCTTAAAAAATTGGTATGATATTATTGAGCTGTAAAAAAGTTATGTTGAGCCACAAAAAAGTTATGTTGAGCCACAAAAAAGTTATGTTGAGCCACAATATTTGTGTTGAGCCACAAGTCATGTTGAGCTGTAAAAGTCATGTTGAGCTGGCAGGCACTCTGGAAGAGTGCCCCAGGTTCGGCCGGGAGTTGTGGCTGCAAAGCCACAACCGTGGCACGATTACTTGTACGAGTACAGTACCAGTTACACCGGAAAGGCAAATGCCAGCAACCGGGTACCCAATCCTCATATCCCATGACTTGAATGTGGAGGACGGGCTGGCCACTTGCGAACACTGCCGGATATCCACCCACCACCTAATTTACCTACAGTATGTGCCACGCAGTCGCGTATCCACGCTCGGGCTGTCCATCCACGATTTCCCGCTGGCGGTTGCCCAGCCATAGGATTGTGCCCCCACCCCCCACCGCAGCCACATTTATATCGCGATTCGACTAAGGCGCAAGATTTCAACCCGAACGTGGCCCCCCTAGCACCAACATTCCAGGATCTTAGCCGGAATTCCGGCTGGGTATCCGACTCGTTGTTGACAGCCCGGTTGGTGACCTCCTGGGGTAACGAGGGTTCTGAACCGGTATCTATATTGGCTTCTGACCCTGGGTCTATTGCTGCCCTCCTCCCCAGCACACTATCCCATATTCTGAGGAGGCTGTCCAGGTAAACTTGCAGTTGCTTGTTACGCATCTCTGTACCGTACTTGTCATTATACTACTCTACCTTCCCTCTACAATGTGAATTCTAACGGGGAGTGCCCGAATAAACCCGGCGGTTAACTGGCGCCCTCGGGCTTTGGACGCGGGAGAGAATTTCGACCAGTCAGTCTCAGGCCTCTTAAAGCAACGTCCCGACTGGCCCGTGGGGATCACACTGAGGGGGCGAAATACTATACTTCTCTTTAGGCATTGCCGGAAGGTTTAGTGAGATAACTCGTTATAGTGTATATTAGAATCAGATTAAATCGAGGTAGAGGAAAGTAGATCTTGGGCTACATTAAAACTAAGTTCATTAAGTAAAAAGTATTATTATCAGAGAAATTGTTAAATTGGAATTACCCTTGTACTTACAGTATATTCAAATTTAATAAGAGTAGTTAGACGATACTAGATATGACGGCAGATAAATATTGAGACTAGTACCATAAAAAGTAAAAGGAAAATAGCAAGATCCGGGGTGAGTATCAATTGACAGGGTAATGATTAAAAAACCTCAAGGAGGGAGAAATTGAATTATGTACTCGAGTATAATGTCTTCTAACGTGAGGCCCACAGAGCCGGCCGGGAGACATATATGGGTGTCGCCCGACTTAAGGCACCCCGCGAGCACAGTATTGTACATGACCCGCCTTAACAGCGGACACATGTGTAACGCCAAATCCGTATAAGTTTCAACTCCCACTCTCTTAGACTACCGTAGGGCCCTAGCGAATCTCCCGACCCCCGAAAAAGTGAGATTCCCATTGCACACGACCCCTCTATCCCCCACAAAAAAAAGAATTCTAATAATAAACCATAGCACAGATGTCTTCAGGGCACCAGCAGGTCACCAGCAATATCAACCCGTTCAATTCGAGTATTGTTAAGTTCATTACAGAAATAGACGCCGAGGGGCGTCAAATCCTGCAGTGGCTATCCCCACTTGAGCCGCAACAGCGGCACCAAGGTGTGCTAACCGACCGGCTCGATGGCATAGGAAACTGGGTACTAGAAACAAACGAGTTCAAAAATGGAGTGATATGAAGGATGGTTGCGTTGACCAAGTGTTGTTCTGTTCCGGGAATCTAGGAGTGGGAAAGACGTATCTAAGGTAGGAAGGCCTTTTAACTAGAGAAATTCAATGCAGATATCATTGACGATCATTTTATAATAGCTCCCTAGTGATCGATAGCCTGTGTGATCAGGCTGGGGGAAAACACATTGCTGTCGTTGGACTATATTGCGATTTCCTCGCCCAGCAGGAGCAGTCCACCACAAATATGTTGGGCGCCATCCTCAAGCAACTTGTCAGCAGAGAAGGAATCCCGGAACACATAAGGAAGGCTTTTGAGAAGGCCAAAAGAAAGTTTGGCGGCCGAGGACTCCGACTTCCCGATATGGTAGAAATTCTGAAGGAGACTATCTCGATGGTAGTGCCAGTGTTTATATGCATTGATGCTATAGATGAATCCGCTACGAAGCAGCGACGGGGACTCCTTGAGTCACTGCGAGAAATAATCGCTGTGTCGCCAAACACACGAATATTCCTTACCGGGAGGCCCCATCTCGACCACGAAGTCGTGGAATTTTTTAACAAGGCGGCTAGCGTACTTATTAGTCCTACACTGGGTGATATCAAGAGTTTTCTAAGGATGAAGCTGGGCGGTGATACTGATCCCAGTGCAATGGAGAGGAAGAATCGCGGGCGGATATTATGAGAGTCATTCCGGAGAGGAACTCGGGAATGTAAGCAATAATATCAAGTTTATTGCCAACACAAATCTGGACCATCATCTACTAATGATGATATCCAGTTTCCTTCTAGTTTCCCTAAACATTGATGCAATCCTAGGTGAATTTACACTACATCAGAGAAGGAAAAAACTTGACGAGATGATCAAAGGGAACGAGCTGGGCGATGCCTATACGGCAACGTTATCGCGGATTAAGGCGCAGCGTGGGAACAGATCCAAACTCGGCATGGGGGTTCTAATGTGGGTATCGCATTGTGAGCGCCCATTACATTTCGATAAGTTATGCCACGCCCTCGGGGTAGAAGAAGGATCCGTCAAACCAAATATTCAGAACATTCCGGCAATACGGACACTTCTAACATGCTCTCTAGGGCTTGTTACTATCGAGAAGTCCTCGTCTACGGTCCACCTTGCTCACCCCACTCTACAGGAATACCTCTCCCATAACCCCAATTTGTTCCTCAAGCCCCACTCGAAGATTGCGGAGGTCTGCTTAACATACCTTAACTTTCGGCGTGTCAGGAGCTTTCCGGCTACTCTTTATTCTGCCCCACCAACCGCCCCTTTTGTCAAATATGTTTCTTGTCACTGGGGTACACATGCTAGGCGGGAGACCACTAAAAGTGTGAAATCTCTTGCATTAAAACTACTGGATGGATACGATAAGCACATATCTTCAAAGTTACTTTTATTGCGTCAGATGGGTGTTTGGAGCGCGCCCCCCGATGGGGGAGGAACTCCTAGGGGATTTACAGGGCTTCACGGTGCCGCATACCTCGGATGTGTCGAGATAACGGTTGCTTTATTGAAGATGAATAAATGGGACTTGCGGGCAACTGATATCCATGGCAACACAGCAATCTCCTGGGCTGCTAGGATGGGGCATGAGGGGGTCGCGAGAGCACTTCTAGAACGGCCTGGCACCGATCCCAACAAAGCTGACACCATGTATGGCCGAACACCGCTCATGTGGGCTGCCCAGAAAGGGCACAAGGGGATCGTGAAAATGCTGCTAGAGCGGAACGACGTCAACCCCAACACAGCCGACACCTTGGGTAACCGACCGCTCTTGTGGGCTGCCAGGAATGGGCATGCGTGGCTCGTGAGTATGCTACTAAAACGGAAGGACGTCAATCTCAGCACGGCCGACACCGAGTGTGGTCAAACACTGCTCCTGTGGGCTGCCGAGAATGGGCGTAAGGAGATCGTGAGGGGGCTGCTGAAACGCAACGACGTCAACCCCAACCTAGTCGACCCCAGGAGTGGCCGAACACCGCTCATGTGGGCTATCGAGAATAAGCACGAGGGGGTTGTGAGGATGCTGCTGGGACGGAAGGACGTCAATCCCAACTTAACCAACCCCCAGAGCGGCCAAACACCGCTCTCCGGGGCCGTCAATAGTGGGCATCAGGGGCTCGTGGGGGCACTGCTGAAACGGAAGGACGTCAATCCCAACACAGTCGGCACCAATTGTGGTCGAACACTGCTCCTGTGGGCTGTCGAGAATGGGTGTGAGGGGATCGTGAGGATGCTGCTAAAGCGCAACGATGTCGACCTCAACTCAGTCGACCCTCGTAGTGGCCGAACACCGCTCATGTGGGCTGTCCGGAAGAGGCACGAGGGGATCGTGAAGGCGCTGCTTGAACGGGGCGACGTCAATCCCAACATAGCCGACCCCAATAGTGACCGAACACCACTCTGGTGGGCTACTATATATGGGCATGGGCGAATTTCAAAGTTGCTGCGGGAACGGATTGATTGATTTCCAGACGTGCCGCAGGCTCGTAATCAACAATACTCTTCTCCCCCGAGCTCTCCGAGCGACCTGAACCCTCTTCTAAAAGCGCCGGCAAGTTTCGATATCGAGGCATAAATATCGACCCTTATGCCTCCATCCGTTGGACGTACCCTCACTGTAGTAAAATAAAAGCGATCGGTAGTGTGAATAGAGGGAAATATATGGGTAGGAGAGATTGATAGAAACCAGCGGTGGTAATATCAGGCACGCACAATTGAAAGGTCAGAATTCGCATATCATTTCTAAGTAGATAATAAGGCCCTTTTAACACAAGATGATCCACATCCAATTCGGTGCCTGTGTGGATGAAAATTTTCATCTCCGGTAAGGGGAGAAAAGTCTTGTCCCACCGAAACAAGTAAGAAACATGAAAGAAACAAGAGAGAATTTTTCACTGCAAGGAGAGAGATAGGAAACAGTATGGAAACAACAGGGTGATAATAGTTTCAGCCATCAAGTAAGGTATAACGGAAAGTTCATGAAGATCTTATATGAAACCAATAGTAAGTGTGAAACGAAACTCAGGGACAATATTCCAACACTCACAACAAGGAACAAACTTGATCAACAAACCCCAACCCCGCCCCAGACACTCCTTCATATGGTGATTAACAAGTTACCACAGACGTCAGCCCTTCAGATCATTCACCCCGAATGCCCCGCTACCTCCTCGGTCCCTCTAAATTCGTCTATTCCTTTTCGCATTTCTTTGTATCGGATTGTTTGAGTTGCTTTTACCAATTTTGCGTATATTCGTGGTCCATTTGCTGTTCTTCTATACTAACTTCTCTCTATATATATTGTGCACCCCTTTGATTTGTTTTTTGCTTGTCATGTCCACTGGGTCAGTTTATTCAATTTCTGCCAGTTATCAACTTTGTATTTACCAAAGCTTATAAGTCACAGCCACATCTCTCTTCAGTTTCTAGAGATTCCCTCGAACCGGTAGTGAAGTAAGATTCTCATTGCTCGCGATTCCTGTCTTTAACAAAAAAAAAAAAAAAAAAAAAAAGAACCCACACATAAACTATCACACAGATGGCGTCTGGGAGCATTTAAGTCACCGGTAACTTCACCTCGTTCAATAGGGGCATTGTTAACTTCATTACAGCAGTATGTCAGGGAGCGTCAAATCACTTGAACCTCACCAATTGCGCCAAGATGTGCGAACTGACTGGCTTGATGGCTTGTGAAATTGGGTACCGGAAGCCAACGAGTTTAGAAAATGGAGTACAGTAATACGAAATATGGCTGTTTTGAGATAGTGTTGTTCTGTTACCAGAATCTAGGGGTTGGAAAGACATATCACAGGTGGTAATTTACTAGTAAATCCTCTTATCTAGAGAAAGGGGATGCAAGCGACACTAATGATCAGTAAATAATAGCTCCCCAGTGATTGGTAGCCTGCGCAATCATGCTATGGAAAGACGTGGCTGTCGTGGGACTCTCTCTATTGCGATTTCCTCGCCCAGCAGGAACAGTCCAGTGTAAGTATATTGGGCTCCATCCTCAAGCAACTTCCCAGTGGAGAAGGAATCCCGGAGCATATACCGAAGGCTTTTCAGAGTAGAAATTCTGAGGATGGTTGTTTTGCCGCTACCGCTGGTGTATATATGTGTCGACCCTTTAGATGAATCCACCCCGAAGGACCGACGGGAGCTCCCTGAGTCACCGCGAGAAACCACCCAGGTGTCGCCAAACACGACAATCTTCCCTACAGGGAGGCCCCATAACGGCGACGAAATCGTGGAATGCTTTAGCAAGGTGGTCAGGATACCTTTTAGTCCCACCCAAGCTGATTATAAGAGTTTTCTAAAGATGAAACTGAATGGTTACTCTGATTCCAGCGCAATGGACTACAAATCGTGGGCAAATATTATGAGAGCTATTGTGAAGAAGATCTCAAAGATGTAAGCAAGAACATCAAGCCCATTCCCAAAACAAGTCGGGATTATTACTCACTAACAATGATGTCTAGTTTCCCCCCCGTTTCCCTAAATATTGACACAACCTTGGGCGAGGTTACTCTACATCAGAGAAGGAAAAAACTTGACGAGATGGCAAACGGGAGGGGACTAGGCGATTCTTATGCCCGAACACACTATCACGACCGAAAGTACAGCGGGGAAGCAGACCCAAACCCGGCAGGGAGGTTCTGCCATGGTACCGCCACCACATGCTGACGAGCCATCCCACCCCCTCGGGGTGGAGGAAGGGTCTGTCGATTTGAATATTCAAAACATTCCCGCCATAGAAAAACTGCTAGTGTGCTCTATGGGGCTTGTCACTACCGAGAAGTCCTCTTCTAAGGTTCGCCTTGTTCACTATACTCTGCAAGAATACCTCTCCCACAATCCCAACCCGTTCCATCAGCCCCACTCGATGGTCGCTAAGGTCTGCTAAACAAACCTACCTCAATTTTCGGCACGTTAGGGGTTTTTCGACTTCTTTTCGTTCTGCCTACCAACCGCCCCTTCTGTCAAATATGCTTCTTGTCACTGGGGTACACATGCTAGGCGGGAGACCACGGAAAGTGTGAAATTTCTTGCATTGAAACTACTGGATGAATACGACAAACACATATCTTCGAAGTTTCTGTTATTGCATAGGATGGGCGTTTGGAGGGCGCCCTTCGGTGGGGAAGGGAATCCTAAGGGATTTATAGGGCTTCACAGTGCCGCATACCTCGGGTGTGTCGAGATAACGGTTGCTTAATTGGAGATAAATGGGTGGAGCTTGCGGGTAACTGGTCTCAATGGTAACACAGCAATCTCCCGGGCTGCTATGAGGGGACATGAGGGGGTTGTAAGGATACTTTTGGAACAGGACGACATCAACCCCGACACAGCCCACACCTAGTCTAATAGAACACCGCTCTCGTGAGCTGCTGGGAATGGGCATGAGGGGGTCGTGAGGATACTATAGTATAACCAACTACTCGAATAGACTACACTATGAACCTATTTCCTCATACCGGTACAGTATTCCGAGTAACCAAACCAGTGTTCCCAACGGGCCAGGTAGGCCAGGCCGAAGGAAAGCCGGGCCTGGCCTACGAGAATTCATAAGGATCTAGCCTGGCCGGAGCCTATAGGCCTCGGAGTAACTGAACCGGGCCCGGCCCAGCCTACCTATAGGCCGTATAGCTTTTGTACTACCTGCCTTTTGGAGCTCGCTTGGCCAGATGTTTGCTTCCCTTTTGTTTTTAACTTCCGTTCAACGTGACTTGCGTTCTCCCAAGCTTTCGCCTGCCTAGCGAATTCCCTCTATGCATTACTACTCGGTCCAGTAGTAGCACCCGTTCCAAATGATTTATTTATAGTGGAAAGTACAAGCCAAAAACCCTGGCAAACTATAGGTAGTCAGATAAAATTCTCGTGAGTGAACCAAATCTGAACCTCTTACAGGTTCCCCAAGAGGATGAAAAATACAATGAAAAATGAAAGAAACCAAATGCGAAATGTTTGGATCCTTTTTTCTAAATTTGACGCTATGGTTTCCATGACAACAGTTTTTCAATTCCAAGGGTCCAGCCTATAGGCCACCAGGCCTGGTATCGTAGGCTTCCGTAGGCTGATGGAATTCGGCCTATATCGGCCTAGGCCATTCCTCGGAGTGGCCCGTTGGGAACACTGAACCAAACACTGCGTCTAATGGGGACGTCATAAGGTACAGAGCTTGAGTAACCACTGAGCCGAGTTTTTTTTTCCCCTTCCATTACACCGCATCTGCCCCCATGTTGCTCAATCTAAGATTATTCATACTGCAGGTGTAAATCCCATCAAGATCTGAAAGCTTACATAGCTCTAGAATGGCGAGTGATTAGCTATGACCCCCAAGCACCAATTACTCATCACTAGCCATATTCCCCCCCCCAGAATGAGAGTCTCTGTTAAATTTAATGAAGCAAAAGTAACAAAGAACTCGAATCAAAAAAACAAAATCAACACTAGCAACACCACGAAGTCTCCCACTATGACCTCGAACGTGATGACAAGCTAACTGAAATATCAGGAATAGTCTCTAATACCAACATCCATTATGTTGGGCTCTCTAGAATGCGACTGTGGATCCATGTTTTCATATCTTCAGTGCGCCTTGCCATAGCGAGGTAATTCTGGAGAACGGGAAAATAGTACATGAGGCCAAGATATTGGTGGTAAAACTCGCTTCCAGACCTTTCCTAGAGACCACTATCATGTGTTTAGACTTATAATACATCGCACCCTGGCTAAAACCAGGGGCCGGAATAACAAAAATACTTTATCATAAAATAATTGAATCTCGTTTGGAGCCAAAGGCAATAACTAGCCCCAAAAGAAGAGAGAAATTGATTTCTACGGGGCTTGAACCAGGGACCACTAGTGTGTTAGGTCCTGGCTTCCGATGCTAGAAGGGAAAATGGGCACCTAGAGTCATGCAAAGCCTGATAAATTGAGCGGTTACCGGGCGTGGTTCTTACTTATTCGGCTCAGCTCCTATGAAATGTCTCTGAGTTGGAATTAGGAGGGTGAAGTCGATTGTTTCCCAATTGCCAGTGCGGTCTCCAATAAATGACTGATGCAGCACCTTCTTATCCGGGTTTTGGGGGGGGGGGGGGGGGTTGACCAATTTTAGGAGGTTTCGTGGCGATGAACCAGCCATGATACCCGTAATGTCTGACGTTTAATCGCTATTGCATACCACCAAAATCTTGAGACTGTTACCGATGTTTTTTTTTTTGAGCTTTTGCTATAGCGGTTGCTTGTTCACAAATGTCAGGGCATTACGAGTACGCCACGGAACTGGATTTGTTTATTGGCTCCTGTCGTCACTTATCTTATGTTAACACATCAACCTTTCAAAGAAAAATCCTAACCGTGGATCACAGGGTAACCATTCCCTGGTTCCAGGGTGGTATGATGTTTAAGAGTGACATCGACGTCAACCTTTACATCTCAGAGCGCGCGGAACGAGCACGGTTACACCCCCTAGCAATCACAAACACAACAAAATGTCACGCTTTCCTCCAAATTCTTTCGTCCTGCAACCGGGGGTCAGGAGTTCCCTAGTGGGGTTGCCCGGAGGATTGACCAGACATGGGTTTACAACTAACGTATGTGATGGGGAAACCGGATATGACCGGGTAACCGGACAACCAACACATTAGTAAAAAATGAGAACAACTCAACCAATTCTCAACCAAATTGGACCAAACAAAAAGGTATTAATTGAGAAAGTGGAGGCAAAGTAGTATACCCTTAAAAGACATATAAAAAAGAAATCTTTAAAAGGAAACTAGGAAAAAAGTAAAAATTAACACTACAATAGTGTTAGGCATAAAGAAAATGCACAGACCTCTCGGTAGGGTAACTGCGCACAGACCCTCATTTATCGCGAGCCTAACACCCCCCTCCGGCCCCGTTCTGGGGCCCGCACGTCCTTAGCGAGATTTCGAAGAGTTGCGTCCCATGACTATAATGTCATTTCAATGAAGCCCACTTCATAACACCATATACGTCGCTGCCGTCCGTCCAACTGGAAGCTGTTCGCAGGATATATAAGAGGGCACCTCTGGGTACCTCTGAGAAGTGGAACGGAGGAAATCCGTCAGAGGTGCATTGAGTTACTAGGCTTCAAAGTTAGGCATCCTGACTATGGGCCGAAAGTGACGGGACGTTTTCGGTTCGAGAATCCGCAACTACTCCTACAGAGCCCTGGAGGCCATAGGAGATAGATATGACACCAATACCTATCTGAAGGCCGCTGTATGTTGGTTGGTCCTGGAAACAGGATCCCTCGAGAGGTGATTCTCTTTGAGGCGAGGCGGACCGAGGGGAAGCTGCTCAGATTCAGAAGACCTAATAGGCGGTAGACTATGAGTGTTGGCACACCGTCTACACAGCCTGCATTATGCATAGGTACCCGACGCATACGCTGGCCACTATGTGAAATCGGAAGAGGCTACTGGGACGATAGTCAAGACAACTGACGTTTCAGACAGGAGTCTACTCGTCTCTATAAATCGAAGACCGGTCATTCAAGGGTAATCACGCATCCTATGATTAGACGGAAAAGAGTTTATGAGAACGAAGATGATGTGTGAGAGTTCAGGGTCAAACAGTGTTCGCACTTGTTAAGAACTACGAGACGTTAGCGTACAATCTTGGATAAGTACTTAGTTATAGGAGGATTAGATGTAGTCCGCGAACACTCAGACGCGGGATATAAATATCGAAGTGCCTCCCAAGCTTTTAGACATCATCAAGTAACGGAGAAGAGACCTTAACAATATAACATTGTTTTACCTACGAATCTTTATAAAAATATTTCTCCTATCGAATAAGCGAGTTCTTAGTAGTCATAAACGAACAGGACGATACCGAGCCTTCCTAGACAAATCTCCGTCTATTACGAAAGATTCAGGCCTAAGTCTTCTCGACAATTATTTAGAGTCGGCTTCCACCTAACACTATCTTAAAAATTTTGAAAGAGTAAAACATTTTAGTAATAAGAACTACTTAGTCAGCAGTGAGAAAAGGTTAGTTTATCTGTTAAATAATAGATATAGCATTATATTAGTCAATATAGCAGCTATGATACTTGTAAAGATTGAAACTATAAGTTAGTTTGAGATACTTCACATTTACTAGATATAATCTTAGTCTAATTTATTTTTTTTAACAACTATTTCACAAGCTAAGATTACTTTATTGATACAAGTATGATACCTTTATAGGATATAGTATTTAGTAAACAGATTTAAAGTATAAAGAAAGAAGCACGATAAACAATTAAGTACAGAATTGATTGTAAAAACAGAGAATTTAGAGCAGTAACCAGTAGTAGATCATTTAAAATAGCAGTAATTCAGTAGTAGTTAAACTAATAGGATACTGGCCACAAACAGAAAAATTTTGAATGAAAATTACATAAGTTTGTATAGCATTAAAGTAAACTATTGTAGGTAGTTTAAGTAAGATTTTAAATTTTGAAGAAGGAGTTACAAATTGACTAATAAAATGTTATATCCATTATTTAACAGATAAACTAACCTTTTCTCACTGCTGACTAAGTAGTTCTTATTACTAAAATGTTTTACTCTTTCAAAATTTTTAAGATAGGTTGCATTAAAATAGGCAATTAAAAAGATAGTAAAATCCAAGTACATCCTTTGAAATTGAACAAAATCATTCTAATTCAAGCCTCTTGAGTACATCAACCTCTATGTAACATTGTATTCTACTTCATATATATAGTGCTATCTCCCCACTCTTCTGAACATATTGCTATTAGTAGTAATATTTATACTACTAATCTCACCTATATCTTACTTATTCTACCATCCTGAATTTCCAACAGCTTCTAACAACTATTCTCCTACTAATTCCTATCAGTAGAAGCCTACTTACAGCCATTTTTGGGATAGTTTTGCATACTCCTAAGCCTTTGTTTATCTTCATTTCTTCTCTCACTATTCAAGTGTTAATTTTTACTTTTTTCTTGGTTTCCTTTTAAGGATTTCTCTTTTTTTATGTCTTTTAAGAGTATACTACTTTGCCTCCACTTTCTCAATTAATACCTTTTTGTTTGGTCCAATTTGGTTGAGAATTGGTTGAGTTCTCATTTTTTACTAATGTCTTGGTTGTCCGGTTACCCGGTCATATCCGGTTTCCCCATCGCATACGTTAGTTTGGTACTGACACCCTAAACATTATGGCTACTTGTTCCTATTGTGCTATTACTTACAGAATTTTATTGATTTAGAGGAACCCTGATGACGGCCACGTGCCTCCTACCGATGAGGAAGTTCTTGACAGTATGGAAGCAGGTGATTATTCCGGTCCAGTAGGTGATCATTCCAGCCCAGCTGGAGGTACATCGGCGCCGCCGTTTTCGAGTTCTGCATTCCAATGTCAGTGTTCCTAAACGTCTAGTCTGTCTGTCCTTGGCTTCGGACGGGACGGACACCAGTCCCGCGACCCTACCCTCGGCGGACGCCCGTCCTAGGATCCGCCCTAAGCTCTGCCCGGGACGCCCACCCGGGCCCTGCAGGTATTTCGTTTATATGATTTATTCTGAATGTGGTAAGTTTTCAGCAATAAGATTTACGAATCCTTTGCTACGATGCAAGTAATGTGATAGCCATTCGGAAAAATTTGTCAAAAGAAAGCCTCTTGGAGTAAAAACAAAGGGAGGGCTTGGAATAGGATGATTCTAGTACATCAGGTTACTTGGATTCTTTCGTAAAATCTATGACTATTTATTCATCGCTTCTGTGTTGAAACCAAAACATTCTGCTCAACTCCTTTATAAGTACTGTACATCTCCAGTGTGAAATAACTAATATTACGAGATAACCATCAATTAGGGAATAGTGTGCGAAATACCAAAGGGGCTCCATGGAGGACCCTGGACCCACAAGCCAGCAGACGACCATGGGACCCTGGGGGTGGAAACCATGCACTACAGATGACAGCCGGGCCCTGCGGATGATGGCCAGCCCCTGCGGATGACAGCCGGGCCCTGCAGGTGACGACCCGGCCCTGTAGAAGACGGCCCGAAGATCCCATTTGGACTAAGACTGCCGGGCCCGGGCGTCCTTACCCACCTTGCCCGGGACGGTTGGGAACACTGCATTCCATGCATTAGATAAGGTGAACTCTCGGTTTACTGGTTGAAAGATTTTTACCCCTAACTGTTTATTAGGATTTGGTCGCTCTTGAAGGCGCAAGCAAGCGACATAAAAGCAAACCTTAAGGTCCTTGAGCACAAGATCGACACAAAATTCGACCAGCTCGATCGTAGGGTCGATTCAAAGTTCCACCAGGCTTCCAAGAAATCAGATACTACAGTACCAGGTCAAAACATTTCGTCCAACCCAGGTTTTCCACCAAAATTAGACACTTTTAAACAACAGACAATTACCCACGCTACCTTCCTGAAAACACCTTAAATTGTTCTATTATCTTGACAATTACTACCCACTTAAATCGCTAGAACCAGAACTACAAAGGATAAAAACTGCGCACATTATTTACAATTACTTTAACTAGTGTCAAAGTGACCTAAATTTTTGTATGGGGCTCCATACAAAAAGGTACATTACAAACAATACCTCACACTGAATTCACATTTTCTCAACTCATTTATAATTTTTAGGAGTTCCGCGAAATTTCCCTTTTTGCCTACAGGTTTGTTGATGCTCTGCCGAATTTTGGCAGGTTATCATAGCCATTGTGCTGTGAGAGGAGGCGATGGAAGTGGCGACCTTTGGTGTGAAAAGGGCATCGGACGGAAAGATTTGGCCTAGTACTTTATAATGATGCTTATCACTAGCGGTGCAGTCCTAAAGAGAGGTTACGACATCTACAGGGACAAATACAGGCATCCCCGCGCTAGGGAGCAAGTCTAAGTGTGTGCAGTGTGGCTGCCGGTTTTCTAAGTGGGATTAAATCAATGAGTTGATTGACGATTGATACTGACAGGTTATTGAATATTCGAGTAGTTTAATTGAGAAAGGAGGCATTTACTGAGGGGTTTGTCTGGGGACTTGTTGTTAATGGGTGGACTTGCAGCTCGCCGGTGTTAGGGCCCTGGTTGTTTTTAAGCAGCGATGACAGAATTAAAACATTAAACAGTAACCCCAGATATCGATGTGAGAAAGAGACATCCTTCTCCAAGCACAACTCCTACTCGAAAATCTTAAACGTAAGTGGTCCCATACCATTCCTAGACCACGCCCTTCCCAGACCACCTTTTGAACAGTACCCTTTTGCAGTCCCTTCCAGAATCCTCAATTCATCCAATTGCCATTAGTTCCCCCCCCCTAACCATAACCACCAAGATGAAACGCAACAATATCTCACTTATAATACTTCTGCAATCTCCACTCCTCCCACCCATGGCCAAAATCCAAACCACCAACCAACCAAAATAACTCCTACCTGGAATCCCTACTGGATAAGCTTACCCCTCTACCAACCCTTAAATCCCACCATCCCCCCCCCTCCCCTGCAAAATCCATAACCAATTTCTCCCAGCACATCTTCCTCGCAGTGATAAACTTTATCTAAATCATGAAAGGTCGTCAAGAAATTGCACCACAATCCCTCCCCTTGTTCAGTACAGTCCTCCTCTATCCTCCTCAAGCCGCTGAAGGGCCTACCGGAGTGTTTGAGCCTGCATACACAAGGTGTTCAACGAGCAAGTACCCTAATGCGGCTGGAAGTGGTGGCAGTTGGATATGCACGTGATTGTTTGGATATACCTATTCTGCAGACTCGAGCTGGGGCACGACTAGATCTCTGATGGCAACGTGGATAGCGAGTTCGAGGGGACTGCAGCAATGCCCCCCCTTTGCCTTCCCAATCCACCGCTAACAATCAAATAGGAAACGAAGATGACGAAGGCAATGACACCCTCGATGCAGAGGATGACCCGATCCTCGAATCTCGCTCCCTATGCAGATCGACAAATTACCGCAGATGTCTAACCCTTTGGATCATTCGTCCGGAATCGCCTACTACCTCCTCGACATCCCCAAAATACCCTATTCCCTTTCCCATCGCTAGTCGTCTGATTTGTCCGGGTCTTGTTCAATCAATTTTGTATATATCCATAGTCCATTGGTGTTCCTATAAACTTCGATATAGACATATATCATATATTAGGCATAAACAGAAAAAAAGTATAAACACGATAGCGGACCCGCTGCAAGAATCAACGGAGAAGAGACTACGACCCATGATTCACAGAGTTTGGCCTCTTTTTTCTTCTCCCCCTTTACTTTTAGAAATCCACGAGGCTAACCGGAGCCAGAACTATACCGAACGACGACAATGGAACGAAACGGCGATGACTAAATGCGATGTGAAAACTCTGCACAACCACAGGCGGGGAATTTCACCAAGATCGCTCGCTCTATTCAACGACTCTCTATCTCTCGCTCCACGACTCTACTGATCCACAACTCTTCGACTCTTACTAAACTAACAGGAAAAGACAAGAGTATAAATAAACAACAACAACGATCACTTCTCCTATCCTTCCTACGATCACTTGTATACCAGTATCTCTAACATCTCCCACACCCATCTCCCATTTCCTCTGTGCGCTCCTCATGCTAACAAAAAAGAGAACAAACAATAGACTCCCCAAAGACTCTCCAATTTGCCTTCCCACGCTCCCGCTGTCTTCCACACTCCCGTGCTAACAAAAGAAATATAGGAACAAAGACTCCCGACAGTATAGAAATCCCTTGACGTTCATATCCTTCTCCATCGGAAGTGCTTCTCCAAAGCGCACAATGAGAACGTCCGCCACAACAAAGCAAGTGGCGGGATGGAGTGAACAGGCGGGAACGGACAAACGGCCGGCCCCGGGAATGTACTGTACATCGAATATGCAGACAGACAAACGAACTGGCGACAAAAGAACCGATGGCGGGTGGACGGGCGGGTAGTGGTGCCGACGGACGGATATGCCGGCTGACGAATATGCCGGCGGACCAGAGAACAAAACATTGAGCATGCCGAGCAGCATCCATGATTTCCAACATTTACCTTCTCCTGCTACCTAACCGTGCCAAGGTTGTGGCAGAGCCACAACCCGCGGTTGCTTTCGCAACCTTGGGCACTCTCTTCCAGAGAGTGCCCGACAGCTCAACGAAAGATTCGGCTCAACGACACTTTTAGTTTGTATGTGAATTTAAGAATTTCAAACCCCTACCAAACATTTTCTGTTGCTTTAAATGTCCTTCTGGCTTTCTCACACACTATTTTAAGTCTTTGCAAACAAGTCTCTCATTTTATTTCCTCTCTTTTACAACTTTTATTTTCATGTGGTGGGACTTTGGTTTGGATTTTGGTGAAAAGTGTCGTTGAGCCGAATCTTTCGTTGAGCTGTCGGGCACTCTCTGGAAGAGAGTGCCCAAGGTTGCGAAAGCAACCGCGGGTTGTGGCTCTGCCACAACCTTGGCACGGTTATCTTCCACTCACTCACTCACCCATTCACCCGATTGTGAGATAACCCCCCCCCTCTCCCATGAGGACACCATAACCTTTCGCTCCCGCTACCCCTTTCGAAACGTCACGATTAATACATGGCACCCAGAAAGTATAGACTTACAGCCCTAAGCACCTCCCCCCAACAGTTTTCGAATATCCGGTTCTGATACATGCCGCATTGTATTATACAGCACCGGCCGGAATATACAGTATAGTACAGTACAGTACAGTGAATTTCCAAGCATGAGCTACATAACCAGAAAAACGGCCATCTAGCCACTACGACACTTTGACCCCCCCGGGTAAAATCCCTTTCTCTCGCTATAGGAGTTCATATAGCGGGAAAGCGGTAACCAGTTGAGCTTTCCTGATAAATAAAAAGTTGGGGTTAGGTGACGAAACTGCATATCAGAAAGGATATGCTGTACGATAGGAGACCGCGCGGGGGGATTTCTAGCGAAGGAAAAGCGGAGCTCAACCCTTGCTATATCCTCACCCGGAATACGGTATCATACCGCTTTTGATCGTATATTCTGCCACCTAAATTGGGGTTCTCCCCTCCCTCCTTTGCCCCCCAAGTGGAAAGCCATCATACACCTCCTCCCTCCCTCCCACCTATCGGGACCCTAGGAATCTTTTTTCATCTTATCGGTCCAGTTGGCAGTGTCTAGTGAGCCTTTACGGCAAGTTATGATACCTTACCGCGTCCTATCGTAAAAAAATATTTACAACCACAGTGCGCCACAAACTCTCATTAGAAGCACTAACCAAAACCGAGTGACCAATCATGAAGGGTGCATAAGAGTAAAAACAAAATAAAAAAATGCCATGATAGAACTCACTCATCTCCTCCCCCCAATCCCGCACCAGCTCACCCCGCAGACTCCTGTCACACCTATGCCATAGCGGTACGCAACCTAACACACCAAGCAAGTATCATATCTCGACCTTGTTTACGGTACACCACCCGAGTAATATAAAATCGAGATCTTCCCCTCTCCCCCTCCCAATCTCCCAAATCCACTGCCAGACGGCATGCATATCCGCTCCTACATACACCTCACCTCCCAACCCCTCCCCCCAAAGCCAAACCATACCGTCCAACTATCTCAGTCCACTCCGCCCCCCTCCCCCGATTTGTCCATTCGATCTCCTCCAAAAGACAAAACATCGGATGAGCGAAAGGCCCGGGTGATGACTCATGACTATCCCATTTGGCCACAATGCATTTACAATACAGTACTATCTTCTCATTGTGGCGCGCTTAGTGTGGAGTTGACTACTGTACCATACCCAGGTAGGCTAGCTTACGCCCACATGTCCGGATCCACAACGTACAAATTCCTTTCATTATGGGGAGCATGTATCGTACATACCCCGTTCACCTTTATTCTAGATTCTGCTCGCGCGTGGTGGGCAGGTTTATAATACATATTATACTTTATGGCACGTCATAGCACTATATGGCGTGGCGTTTTTTCCGTTCGTGGCATTCTATGATACCCCTGTTTATCAGAAGTTCCTGGAGCTTCTCTCGAGAAAGAGAGATAGAGAGAGAGAATGGAGGGGGTGGGGGTGATTATGTGGATCTATGAGCACTTTATGTATAATAACACCGGGGTTTAATTGGCACAGTAAGTTTGGTGCGTTACGTGTTTGATCATTGCCCAAGTGCGAGCACACTACCGTATCTCACAGACCACCGCCGAACAGGAAGCCAGGCAGACAGCCGCCACTGCAAACATACTTTGTTGATCAAGTTTTTCAAAGATGAAATGCTCGATCGATACTCGTATACTAACGTACACTCGCTAAAATTTAGGCGACGAATTGACAAGGCTTTGCTTAGCATGGTAATGGCGACGGCGAGGCGGAGCACTATATAGCTGGTTAATTCGTTCGCGAAGTTATCCAAGCTGGGAGTCTTTTTCACATCGTCGATGTAACTTCGCTATATTGGGAATTTCTCACCCTTTCGAAACACCTGTTTTTAGACGGGGACCTTCCCAGCTCAAGGTCCGATTTAATCATATCGTAAATATATTAGATAGGTGCAAGGAAATACCTTTATTTCTTACCAATTTGTACCCATACCCCCATCCTTCCCTCTGGCGGAGGGAACGGTGGGTGAGAGTACCGTACGAGCACTGTCCTCGAGTATAGTACTGTACAGTACCGTGCGGTCTGGGGCATCCGTCTCACCCCGCTGAGAAAAGCAAAGAAAAAACCCCAAAGAAAAAATGGAAAAAGAAAAGGTGGGAAAGGAATGGGACGTGGTTTTGTCCTAGAGAGGAGGTAGAAGAGGAGGAATTATTAGAGAGGTATTAATAAGGGGGGAGGGGTGGGAAGGAAAAAATTGCCACGAAAATAGGATCTTATTGCCAAGATCACGATAGATACCCGAAAAGTGCGGCGGGGTAAGTCCAGATGAAAACTTTTACTTTTGGAAGGAGGGGAGGGGTAAATTGAGGGTCCAATTTGGAGTACGTGTCCGTGCTCGTTTGGAAGTTGAGCTATACCATAATTGACCTCTTGGGAAGAGGGGCACGCGAGCCTAGGCTGCTTTTAGTGAATCTAGAGGGGGGGGGTCAAAAAGGACTCCCGCCGGTATCCTGCCATATGGTGACGGCAGTCTAATTACACCCTGAAGTAAGAAGTAGTAGTGGTATCGACGGTGCTCGAGAGTTGCTGAAAAATCTGATGAAATAAACAAGAAAAAGTACAAGAAAAGAGGTTACGGTAGACCACCACAGCCGCGACAGAAATAGTGTACAGTTCTAGTACGTTAGCTTGGCTTTCCCACCCTTTTACGTATAGAGGGCGGATAGCATGCATGCATATTCTTGAAACGTCTAACCAAATCTGCAATTTCTAAGCGGGGACCATATCAGCGCTCCGGATTAATAGAAAGAAGGCACGTGTGGGTAAGGCCTATTGCGAACTGCGGGCAAACAGAAAGTAGAAACCGGGGGGATTCGGTGTAGTAGCGAATGTGTTGGAATTGTGGGCTTCGTTGCATATGTATGGAATATGTATCGTGGTTCAAGCCCTTTTCACGCTTCACCGCGGGAAGTGGGTGCACGTATGGGACAATCGAAGGAGATTGATGTGCATGATAGCACAGGAGGATCTTAGGGGAAGCTTGAATCATACGTTCGACATTCGGAGGTGGTTTTAGAGTTGAACCTGTGCGTTGAGCCCTTCACTCTGATACAGTACTATTAGCCAGGGATGTAAAGAAAGGTACTCGTATGGGAGGGATGGTACAGTATCATGCCTTGGCAAGGCTTACTGTGCGACGAGGGCCAAAGCATCCATACCAATGGCCAGTGCGCCATAACCATCGGAGAATCGGACCCAGGCGGGCCAATTCCTCGGGAAACGCTTCCTCACCGCTTTTTGAGGAGTTTCCCCAGGGAGCAGGAAGCTGCAGATAGAGTTTGCTCTCTCTCTAATTATGATAACCCCCAAAGTCCTGGGGAGTGTGGGACGGACCGGGATACCAACCGTGAAGATGCAAAATGAGCACTGGCAAGTAAGCTCCGGTTTTGGCCTCCATCCAGCATGCAACGCTTCCGGCTGACGATACCAAACGGGATCAAAAAGCCCGATATTCGGGAAGAGATAAAACTATGTTGGAGGGTGTTGTGAAACAGGCGGCATCTACCATTTTGACAGGGAAAGAAAAAAAAGAGGAAGAAAAGAAAAAGCTTCGGGGATATCCCCAGGAAGCGGAGGGAGGTTTGTTTCTAGCCAATCGTGAAGATGCATAGGGATAATCAGGGGTTTGGAAAGTTCATCACCGCGTCGAGTTACATCATGGCCCTGTGGGGCAATTCAATTCCTTTCCCCTTTTGGCTGTGCGAGCGCTTTTTCTTTCGCTCGCCTGTCGTCGTTTTTCCCCATCCCAACCGTGAATGGTAGGACCAATGTCATTCTAGCTAATTCCTATCATAGTGCACTCGGTATGATACTAATATTATCATTATTTTTCTTCCTCTACATAAAAGCGCTCGCATTCAAACCAAAACGAGAATTGCAAAGCATACATGATGCAACATGGTCAGCGCTTCAGTCACTGGGGTAGAAAATGAGCATGATACTCGAGTGCATATAGCATCATGATACAAGTAATATTATTATTATTATTATTCAAGTTATTCCTTTACCGAAAGATTTGTGGGACCGGGAAGCAAAAAGAAGTCACATTTGTGTGTGCGTGGGTGCGGGGGGCACGAGAGAAAAAGGAAAAAAAAAAAAAAAACAGAGCGGCACTTTGTGGTAGGCAGTGGCCGTTTTGGGTAGCACATACTGTAATATTTTGACTCTCCTCGCTCGCTCACAAGTCACAACACTTCACCGGGGATGGTATTGATCTGAACTGGAGCCCGATCGATATCAATTGACGTCGTTATTTTCGTCCCCCAACCGCTGATTGTCGTATGGATTTCCACACACTCTCTACCTCTCGGATGATCTAGCTGCGCTTGTAGAGGGAAGAAAGAGAAGAAGAAAAAACTCCAAGACGAAAAAACTACTGACTAACCATGTGTGACTTGGGCATTAGTAAATGCAATGACGGGTGAGGGATGAGTCTTTCAGAGCGTTGGGCGCCATCACTGACAAACCTTGCCTTTCACCCCTAATCTTCAATTCTTCCCCACCCCTTTGAGAACCACAAAGATGTGATTTGGTAGAGGACGAGCTGCAAGCCTTCCTGCATGCAACAGAGTGGGACTATTGTGTATTGGAGTAGAGATGAATTCAGTAGATTATATCCGAGTTGGGGCACCAATCGACAAGGAAAATTGGCTCACAGAGGAGTCGATGCCTCTCGAGTGAGACCGGTAAGAATGTTTGTTTGCTCCCTCTGTTTGCCGCCGTCCATGGAGTCGGGTAGGGGTGAAAGCACAGAAGGGGCAAAGGGACTCTATGCTTTACCCTATTATCGCCGCGCTGTGTATTATTAGTCCAATTGAATCAAAGAAAAGAATAAAGAACTGTGCAGTAGTGGCACCTGCAAAGTACAACTACTTTGAACAGTCCTACTGGTACTGAAGCCTACTCCCCTACCGGTAGCCAAGAAAGCGGTCGGGTTTTCATGGCCGGCAGCTCTAGCACGGCAGTGTGGGGAATACCAGTTTTTTTTTTTCCTTTTTTCTGCTTCCCCCATGTCCACCGTTTCTGTCGTGGGTGGTGAGAAATAGTGGAAGCAATGGTAGAGGTGGGCAACGATGGTGCTCAGTTTTCTGGCACTTGGAGCCTCGCGAAAATTGGCCCACATAGACTTCTTCCACCTCTCCTCTTCCTCACTTCCTTCACCTCCCACCCCCCCCCCCACCCTCATCCACCCAGCTTCATTCAGACTACCCGCAGACATTTCTTAACCCAACTACTCAAATTCCCAAATTCACTATCGTCATCACCCAAAATGTCACAGGCTGCCAACATCACTGTTGAGTTGTAAATCACTCTGGGGGTGTTGCACAACACACTCCCAGCCTAACAGCTCCAGCGATTGACAAGAACAGACGACAAAAACGACGATACCTTTGATCCTCTATTTCTTACCGATTAGAGAGAAGGGTGTTCCTCGAAACCTATAGGATAAGCATCATCCATTGAGGGATAACGTCCTGTAACATTTGGAACATCACACATACGACGGAAGCTTCAAATTATTTTTTCTCGCCCGGAAATTGGGGCTGTTGGCGGAAACCAGGCGGGCAAAAAATACCGAAGAAAAAAAAATTCACATCCACTCCCACCTCAACCCTGTCCACCGTAAACCGGTGGCAACCATAACCGACAACACAAAAATCTCATTCGTACGATATACACCCCCACACACAACGATTGTATCGAATATATTTATCACCAACCAATTCCTCTATTCTCTTTTATACACGATAAAATGTCTCGAAAAACAGTACCAAACACTGTGGCCGGCCTCACTTCGCTGCCTTCGAGGACCAACAATTCTTCACTCCCAGCCGGGGAGTCGTTGGCTCTGAACAACCCATACATTCTCCACGAACATATCCCTAATCAGACATCACACACAAAACGTCATCGCCGAGAATCATCTAGATTGGGTCCGGGATCAGCGGGTGGTAGCTGGAAGGATGGAAGGAGTGGGAAAAGTGGGCATGGAGGGGGTGACCAGGAGGAGACCGATTCTTCATCTGATAGTTCGGGTAGCCAAGACGATGAAGAGACGGACGATGACGAGGATGCGGATGACGCGGACGAGCCGGCTGTCAATCGCCCCGTCCGGGTGACTGGTGAAGAAACCACCGGCATGGAGCTATTTCCGGGTGATCAATCTACCGTCGGAAACGGTAGACAGGATAGCACAGCTGCCAATGGAGATCACCGGGCGGGGCAAGGCTCGAGAAAACGGTCGCTCGTTGCAGATATTGGCGAATTGACAGAAAATGGCCCTGAGCAGAACCATCCAAACAAAAAAGTCGCTTTCGACATCACCAAAACTGATGACATACTGGAGCCTTCCGATTCCTTATTTGGTCCTATCGGTGATGACACCGGTGATATCGCCCTGTTCACCGACGGAGATTTTAGTTTGATCGAGGATGATGAAGGTGGGGTACTGATTGATACTGAGGAAGACGAAGATATTGATGCCGGCGATGATGAAGATATCGAAGGCGAAGAGGAGGACGCTATCGTCCGTGAGCTTGAGAATGGTATTCTGCCTCCAACACCCATAAAAGCGAGCCCATTACTACCGAGCGGTGCTGCCCCTGAAATAATCAATGGACTTGAGCTCGATAGTGGAGATGAATTCGAAGATCTCAACGATGAAATGTTCATATCTCAATGGCACTACCCCAGCTTCTTTCCTGACATTCCCTGTGATCCTACCAATGATTACTATTTATTCAATGATGGGGATATCTTCTCCGTAAACCCGACGCCGGATTCTACTCCGGCCGTCACTCCCGATAACACCCCCCGGGGCTCATTGTCCGCCACTGCTCCATCTATTCCTCTTTCCCCAAGTGGAAGAGGTGATTTCCCTGCATCCATGGCAGGTAGTGATGAGGAATCCTCGGACGAGGACGAAGTGCCCACCCTTAACCCCTTTTTTGAGAGAGAGGACCCTGCTGTCAAGCATCTGGTGAGCACCCAAGGGCGTGGGGGATGGGCCGATGGCATAAATGACGATGTGGATATTCCATGGAAACATTTCTTCTCATCGGACGAGAGCAGTGACGAAGGAGGCGAGGAAGAAACAGCGGCCAGTGAGAGCGAGGACGAGAGTGAGAAAATTCAAATCCGGAAGAGTATACCTTTACTAACGGATTATCACTTGTGTTGCAGGCGGCTCGGGAGAGACTACTGATGAAGAAGAGGACCTCCCAATGCCTACACCCCACGGCAAGTCCATCCTCCGACGTGTTTCGATGTCATCCCAGGAACCTGAAAGTCCACAAGTTGTTCATATCGATGGGGCTTCCCGCCCAAGGCTTGGCTCCTGGGTTGCCGATCCAAATCGCCCTATCTGCGTTGTGGAGGGATCGAAAAAGACCTTCCTCATACCTAAAGGCAAGCAAGTATCTGTCGACGAGACGAATAGCAATGGCAGTGCATCCAACTTCATGGTAATGATGGCGGAAGAAAGCGAAAGGGAAAACTCTCCCAGCTTTGTGGACTATAGCCCGACACTCGGTGGGTTGGCTGGTGGTGGTGGACTTTTCTTGGATGGGGCCAGCATACTGGGGCCCCCAGAGGATTTCTATCCCTACTTCAACGAAGAAGGCGAGCTCGTTGCCGAAGGGCTAGGGGACGAGGAGCTTGATGAATTTGAAGCCAACCTTAAGATCGCGGACTTTCTCGAACTTTCTTCCGATGAGGACGGCAACGAACACACAGACAACGATTCCAGCACCGGACACTTAAGGTCGGCTCCAATAGATGGCGTTTGCGATGGGCCAGATGCCGACGACGAATGTACTCCCTCCGCCGAGCTTCCCGCACAGATGCTCTCGAGGTGGGATAAGGTCAGTGTGACGGCTTTTCGTAAGAGACAAATCCAGCATGCCCAGAAAATGGCAGATCTTCATGGAAACCCTAACAGTAGCCTTACTACAGGCTACGGACATCAAAAGAAGCTGGGGGAGACGATTACGCAAATGAGGAAGAAGAAAGTGAAAAGGCGGCTTGCGGCTGCTGGAAACAGGGGGCTTGGTGTTGGTTCATCTACGAGGAAAAGGATTTCTAACAGGAAGGCCGAGGAGCTCGGAAGAAATTTCGGCAATCGGATTCCTCCAATCTTCGAGGGCATGTAGATGCGCTATGAAGGCGCAGGATCTTTGGGGGAGTATGGATGGAGGGAAGTGTTTGCTTTTCCTTCGAATGGAAGGTTCTGGAGGACGGAGCTCTAGAGAGACAATTCCTAGAACGGGGCATTCATTGAAGAAACGTTTTCTCTTAACTGGCCGGTTTAGATTTGCGAAAGTGCATCGTTGGGCTGGCATGCCCTGGGCTTGGACAAAGACGGTTATTGAAACAAAACAGCGTTGAAAAAAAAGAAAGAAAGAAAGGGTTAGGATAGCATGTGAAACGATTATAACGATTAGGCGAAAAAGTTTGGGTTTGTGTTTTTTATTTTTCTTCCGCGACACTTGCGTTTTCTCATGACCAGTGGTATTTTTCCCTCCAACATTCTCGACTGCAACCCATCTATCAGGGTTTTTTTTCCTTCCGTTTTTCCTTTTGTTCTATGGAAGCATCTGCGTGGGGGTTTCAACGGATTTCTTCGGGGAGGGGTTTTTTTTCCTGTAATTTACCGATTTCTTTTGTCCGGAGCTTCATTACGGGGACCTGAGTTTTCCACCCTCAATTTACAATCCATCCATCGTCATCCTACGTTGTCTGTTTTTTTCTCCGTCCCTCTATTTTTCATTTGGACTATGGGGTTCTCCTATTTTTCTATTTTTATTTCCTTGATCAAGAAGCAGTGTCTGTGTTTTGTTTTTTTTGGTTCCTCACGCTTTTCCTATTTCCTCCGGATAATTTGCTGTACATGTATCGGCCTTTCTTTTTACTTTGCGTGCATCAATTTCTTCTTGTCAAATATACTTTGTTGGTACATATGGGTTCTTTTTCCTGTATTTCTTTCTTCCACTTTTGCTTTTGCTGACTAGGAGGTGAGTGTGAGGGTGAAGGTGGTGATGGTATAACTTAAGCTATCATAGTCAATTGAATGTGTGTTTGCCCCGGATAGACTACTGCTATGATACCATCATATGGGTGCTGATATGCGAAAACCGGTCCACACCACCAATACAACAAATCAGTCTCAATGCATACAATACTTCTTGGGCCTAGAGAGTATGATCTCATGGTTTCAAAATATATTTGTCTTGAGAAAGCAGTTTTAATATCATACTAGCTATATTACTCAAATATTATATTCTGGTATCCTTGAACTAGCATTAGAAAACTTTCCCATAAAACTACCTTTGTGAATTTCATAAAAGTGCAGTGGTTGCTATGCAAACTTCTATCGTAAGGGTAATAACTCAAAACCAGGCTTAAGGTGTCTCGCCAATTTTCCCGTATCAACACCCATAATATTATTATGATGCCGGTATGATAATATTATAGCCCACGAATGGGCGGGGCCAGCGTGGGCGAGAAAACGTTTCCCTAATCGGGCCCCAGAGCCTCACGCAATGGCATTAGGGTAGGGCCCCGGGGAACTTAAGTTGGAGGAGATTGAGATCGACACCGGAGTAGAGGACGCTTTTATGCCACTGTGCGAGTGATCGGGATTGGCAACATTGGAAAATAAGGTCATTTGGGTCCAAATCCGGGTTTATCTTCCTGCGAGCGATTCTTTGGGGTTGATGGTGGCCCCTTGTTAAGGGTTCGAATATCAACTTCATTGGAATTTGATGAAACTACTCGTATGAGTATCGCCCACCGAACAGCTTTGGGCCAGGTTTTGGGAAAGCTGACCCGTTACCTTCTCTAACAAAGTATGGCCGGGAATGGTGGGCCCAGGTCGGGTGAGCCACTCCCACCACGCGTCAGCACATATCTCGACCCAGGGCCCGGTGGGATTCACGGATCACTCACTCGATATTCAGCCATCTTCCCCCCCCCCACCCCATTTAGTATAGGCAACTTTCCATGTATGATATCCTAATCCCAGCCAACTCGTCTGCTTTCTACCCTTAAGCCTTGCCATTCCCCTAGAGGACTTCACACCCTTAGGAACTCTCAACACACCCATCTGTTCCTTCGGGCACCACCTCCTGAGCGCCAAATAGGAAGCGTTGGAGGGGGGGTACCAGGCATGCTGCATGAATCAGGTCCAGGCGGTCATAGGGGCTAGGGACGCTGTGTGCAAAGTTGAGGGGTTGGGATGATGGAGTTTGGTGAGGGCAAGATGGAGTGCTCATCCTCATGCCATGCGTCCCTGAGGGGGAAGAGAAAAAAAAAATATGGAGTTCTACATATTGAGCTGTGTCTAGTGTTATCCACCGCGATCCAGCCTCGGCTTTGGAGGAGAATCGTCCAGGTTTATATCCCGGAAAGCCCGGTTTTGTAGTCACAGGCTCTCACTCGCGCAAAACCTCCCGCGTTTGCTTGGCTACGGAAGTAAACCTTTCCGCATCATTCTACTTCTACCCTTCTAGACCCTTCACCGTGGAGGATATTTCATGAAACAACGCAACATGTATCATACCCCTAGCTCTCTGCTCTAGTCTGATTTCTAGCCCTTTTCGCGCATGCCACTTCGCCGTAGCGTCCCACCGAACAACCTTTAGCGTAACGGCTATTAACTTAGATCACCAACACCTTCTCACCTGTTCACAAGTGAACGAGGACTTATGATACCAGCAGACCAGCCAGCCCAGCCCACAATCCAGCGATATCACCAACCACCCACCGCGCATCCTCAAACTACGCGGGCATGTATACTCCCGGGAGAGACCCGGCCAGCCACGCAAATATGATAAACCCCTCCCAGAGTTTGAGGTATGACATCACACTTGCTTACTGGTATAATAATTATTATTATCATATTATTATTATTTATTTATTTATTCCCCCACCACCCCGGGTATGATATCGACTTTTACCGGACTACACAGTGCCGGAAAAACGTGCCCTTCGCAGCTAAAGTTTTCGATGCTGGGTTACCATTACATATGTTCCCCTCTGAGATCCAACCTCCGAGCGCTTTGCATTTACCTTCCCAAGCCTTCCACTACCATACACACATCTCTGATAGATATTACCATGATAGCTTGCGTAAACGGAGTTGGGCCAGCCTACGATGGGTTTGCAGTGTATTATCATATAATACGATACCACCTTGCACGCCATGCAAACATGAGATTTCGAATACTATTATTGGGCGAGTGAGACACCATGACATGGAAAGAATTCTTATACGATATCATACGACAGGGGTAAATATATGAAGAGTATCATCATAGAGAAAAGTTTTGCCACGCTTTTTTCATGTTCAGGGAAACTACGCTGGTTAATACGGCCTTACGAATGATGTGATGGGGGCTCTTTACTAGAGCGAGGGTTAAAAATTCTCCGATATATGGTACCATAATTATCATACATCTGGGAATATCTCTCTTAAAACGTCGAGGGGGGGTAACCTGCGCCCATTAGGGGTATTTCTGAAAATTCGGGTATCGAATCCAAATCTCCGATCGTTCCCCCTTAGCTTGTCTACAACGCGCTCGAACTGCGATTAGGATCCGGTGTTGGTCCCCGCCGGGGAAGGGACGCTACTATGCGTTTCCATTAATCTGTATTTCAC
Organism: Tuber indicum; assembly: GCA_006112555.1. Lineage (NCBI taxonomy): Eukaryota > Fungi > Ascomycota > Pezizomycetes > Pezizales > Tuberaceae > Tuber > Tuber indicum. The sequence continues at coordinate 76,344 of VBSK01000070.1, read as the reverse complement.
TAGTTGCAACAGGTTGTTATGATACTCGGGTATCAGGACAATCGGAAAACTATCCCTGCTAGTCCCGAGAAAATCTTGATTGGGGCAAGGGTTATAGCTCTAGGTTTTTATGGACACCTGGGTACTCATGAAGTGAGTCTTGTTGGGAATTCTTCATGGAACAATTGACAGTTTGGTTTCAGGCATATGGTGTATTAAATAAATACAACTAAATTAAGGAAACATGAGAATGCCACGAAAGGAAGGTATATATGTAAAAGACGCTTTAAACTCCCTGAATATGCTCTCCAGCTCAATCTATTACCACCTGCGAAACAACCACCGTACCATTATCTCCGAACTAGAATGCCCCCGTCGCCCAGTTTTCACCGCACCACCGATCCCTATCAAATCGTTAACCTCAGCATCACCAGAACCCCATCCCGCACACGAGGAGGTCAATACCTTAAGCAGGAAACCCGCAATTAGTCGCAGCAGTCTCGACATAGGTAACGTCAATACGTCCCAAAGCCTTCCCGTTGTTACCAGTCAACACATCAAGCGCCGCCAGACTCAGAACAATCCCGCTAGTAGCGCGGTCTACAGCGGTCATGTAGATCGAAGCCCCGGTAGCGGTATAAGTGACCTGATAACACTTGCCGCAGTTGGGGGAGTTCCATCCGGCGATGGTCTCGATCGCGCCGACACGAGAGAAGCCGGGGACAGAGCCTAGGGTCTCATAGCCCTTTGAATTGAGGCCGTTTGGACCATCCGAGCAGGCGATCGAGAGGGTAGAGAGACTCGCTGTGTCGTAGGTGACGTCGTAGGATGCACTGGTGGCGGTGGTTTGAGCAAAGGCGCTGGCGGCCATGGCCACGAGGGAGATTATTGCGGTGGAGAATTGCATTTCGATTTGTTGACCGGGTGAATGAGGAGTAAAAGGCGAGAGAAGAAGCGTGAATTATTAAGAAGCGGGAAGAGGAGGTGCAGTAGAATGATACTCGAGATGGTGAGTAGTGAGGAAAGAAAATGAATTCAAGGCAGTAGAAGGGAGCTTTATATACTGGCGGGAACCATATAAAAAAAGCCTCTCTCAGACGATCCAGAAACTCCATTCCGCCAGTTTCCGGATTAATTATCCCTACCTGCTCATATTTCAGTGAAAGCTTTTCGGAGAAATCTGGGTAGCCCAGTCGTATGATAGCACTTGCCTAGAAGCTCTGTCTTCCTTCATACGACCAAAAGAGAATGAATTGCTTTTGCCTGGCAAAGATATTTCACGATATCCTTTGGGCAAAAAACAACGAGAATAGTTGAACCTCAGGCCAGGACGCCAGGACGTTTGGTTACCTTTCTTAGCAAAGTCTGTTATTCTTCCCCCTTTGCTGGTCTCTGCGCAGGCCCGAAAGTCAGTTTTTCCGGGTGCTTGCACCCAATTACCCAAAGAGGAGAATTCTGGACGTCTTAGCGTGAAGTGAAGTTATTAACTTATTCCGGTTCCTACGTTAATATGTCTATCATAGTCCTTTAATTCCATCTAAGGTGACAGGGTGCCGACCTGCATCCGGAGAACATTGACTTGAGCTGTCTTACTGGTGGACGTTGCATGATTACAGTAATACAACAACGGCCCATCAGACCAGCCTCCAGGGTACTTGGTATCACGGGGTGCTACCCGCCTTTTGCAGTGCCGTTAACCATGCATACAGCTCGTACTAACAACTCATCCACACTCTACTTTTATCCCGTCAAATCGCTAGGGCAGGCCTACACGATTGCACAACAGGAGCAATCCTCTCATTCCAGGAATAACCAAACCATCGGCCCCGAACGAGGCTGGGCAAGTCCCCCTCTCCGTAACCTTCGTTACTTCCTACCGCTCTGGTGCGAGACACTCTATCCTAAGGTATAATACAACTAATTTGCAGGGAATCAAACTCGAATCCGGGAAAACATCCCTCATCACACAGAACTCTTAATGCCACATGTCACGCGGGCGGGGGGGCAGAACACCCTGAGCCACATGGGGAAAAAACATGATTCGATGAGGCCTGATGGTATCGAGATCACTGCCGTCATTATTTATTTCTTCGAGGCCCCCGGATAATAGAGGTTTTTGCAAGAAATACCAAAAAAGAAGAGAAGAAAAAAAAAGCCGTCTTAACCCGGGAGGATGACTAAATTACTTCCCAGTTGGCTCCAGGCCCCCACCGTCGATCCATTCCTCAAAACACCATCCCGTTTACGATACACGTAAACAAAAAAAAAAAACGACCTCGCCCCCGGGTACACCTAGAAACAAAACTAGACTAAACTAAACCGCGGGAAACCCTTCTCCTTAGGAAGAGAGGATGGAAGGATAAACCCAAGCCCCACAGCAGGATTGCGAACCCAAGACTCACCGCTTTATTCACGGGAAGCTTGCCCCGCACTGCGCAGCAAGATTATAATAGCACATTCTCATAATTAGGTCCCTTTATAATATCCTTGCCCAATAACGGACTACCGGTAGCCGTCCAACCCGTTCCCGGATAGCAGCGGAAGAGTCAACCCGGGGTACCTCCCACCATCCCTTTTTCAAGCTCTTACCCCAGTCCTTGCTAGTCTAACCGTAATTTCCTCCATTGAGTACCGTACTCGAGTAGAGTACCCGTAGAGATTCAACAAGAGTGCTTGATTTTCCTCAAAGTATGACAGAATACTTGATCCTACGTATCATACTAATTCATGATAGAACCTTCGTTCCGACATATCTCCGGACTCTTCTATGCTATCCCGGATCTCCATATCCCACGTGGGCGAATTAGAAAGAGGCAGTTCAAAGTGCTCGTAAGTTACTCTAGTACTGTAGTAGTAGGCGTACTCGGAATACGGCACCGGTACTGCACCGTTGTGGTTGGTTGAGGTGCGACTAAACTGTGCTGTGCTGTGCTGTACCAAGAATAGTTGCGGAATTACTTTATTCCGATATTTGCGGCATGTTCCGAGAGGAACGATACCGTACTCGGGCGAAGTGCAACTGCAACCTATGAATTTTTGTTTCTCCCACGCCACAAGCTGAACCGCAGTCGATAGCTTAATTCAGAGAAAGCAGAAAATTTGCATAAGCCCAGAGGTAAACCAAAAGTGACGGTTGCCCTATCGAAGACAGCTTGCATTGGAGTCATTATGATAATATTATTATACCGAGAGGGCTCGAACCTTGCCACTACACAATACCAAACTCACATCCTGAACGATGGTGAGTGAATTCCAAAAACCCTCCGCCATGTCCACCCACCCAGCAGAAGTGATACGTTTAAACCCGAACACCGGTATGAGCGTTGCCGACACACACACCGACAGCCTAAGTATGATATCTAATATTTTAACTCCTTCCTGCATGTATCAAAATCCACCACCAAGAACCGCACCAGCACCACCACCACCCCCCAACCGAAACTCTTATTTCTTTCCAACAGTGATGCGTATGGACCGTCACACCAGCAAACAAATCCTAAATCCCTCCGTTCTTCCAGTACCCGGAAAACTCCTTCCTACCTATTATACCTACCAATCTCGTCATATCAGAATTTAAATCCCTAAATCTAGTAGCCAATTGTCGGTGAATTGCGCGAGAAAGTTTCCAGTATAGTCAATCCCACTGAGCAAGTGCCCACACCTGTAAGCAAAATAAAAAAAAGGTGGATCGAGTTATCATATTATTATACAGTACTCGAGCCTACATGCGTACATACAAAACCCCCTTCCACAATCCACCAACTAGGCACTGGATGACGTACATATAATACCCCATCCATCCCCTTCATAAATGTACTACGCCAGCCAATCCACCTGATATTTGCCAACCTGACAAGATCCCACATTCAACATCCTACCTTTCCGAAGAACAAAGCTACCCAAGCACGCTAGATTCACGGAATTTGAACAACACGGCGGGTCAAGCCCCGGTAGGCCCCTAAAAAATCTTTGACAGCGGCCGGATACAACTAGGCAGCCCACATGACCCGCGATGTTACCAACTCAGCGGTGAGGCTCAATGCCAGAAGTTACGAGGGTGGATGGTAAACATTTCTTTGGCCACTTTTGGCTGGGTAACGGCGCACCGGATCCCTCTTTATCCGTTTTCACTAGGTCGGTCCTAATATCCCATCACAGAATTCGGGTCGTGGATTATGCCAAAGAATAGGAATGAAGCCGGTAGCAAGGAAAAACATCAGCAGGTGGATAGGAGGTAATTTGGTAAATATTTATTCAATAATACGATTAGATAACGGTGGAACGGATTATAGACCGGCTTATTATAGAGATGCCAGAGTCATGCTGGTCCGGCCTTGTCAGCCATACTGTCCAGTAGCACACTTGATGGCAAAGCAGGTATGGCTTTCTAAGGATAAAGAACAAGGCAGCTAAATAACCATAACATCTTACACTGCTAAGGATATCAACCGGAAACAAGAATGACTTTCTTGAGAGTATAAAGAAACCGTGAGAGAGATCTCATGATTTATACCGTTAAAATTCCCCCTACAGACAAACCATTTTCATTCTCAATTTTCCCCAGTGAGAGCTATAGGGTCTTACGATCTATCAAGCAGAAGGAGTTAAAACACCCTCCATTATTCATATCTATCATTCCTATATCGTGCGGAAAAAGAGAAAAAAAAGAGAGAGAAAAGAAGTGAGTTACACAGTCTTATAAAGCCGTCATCAAAAGACTTCCTTCCCCCGAGAGTTGGACATTTGTGAAACATCCCCACGTCCCACAAGATGCCGCAATTATAACGTATCATAGTAAGATAGATACCAAAGGCTCGCCGGTAAAGAATATCACAGCATCTCACTCGTAGTCTACTCCCATCCACAACCTCCAAATAAATGTATCATCATACCCCATATCCCCCCGAGCACAATCAACCAGTCCGAGGTCCAGAAAGTGCCAGTAGAGTGAGGATCCATTCTGTCCGTGAATGCACTACAATAAGAATCCAGGATTTCACTTACACCCCCACCAGTCTCTTCAGAGTGCGCCTTCTCCCCAGGGGTAGATTGGCCAATTCTCTCACTGGCTTAATGGCGCTGTCTTGAATAATCGCTCGTGCACTTATGGGGGGTTCAAATGGTCTATGACTCTTTTCCATGTACGCCCACCCGGCAGCTGGCGCGATGTGATGTTTGCTTGTTAACTCACGACTCTTGGATGCTGGGGCATGCACAATTGTATGCAAAACAACGTGGAACTTGAAAATCATAGGGTTTTCTTTCACTCACATTCCCGGGGGGGTATAGTAGGAGTTTAGTCCGTGATAGGCGTTAAGCTGGTCGTCGGTCGATCCGGTAAATCACCATAGCAAACATTAAATTTCGTAATCATTTTTTCAGTGCCGGCGACACTCTCTCCCTAAATCCCTCCAACCAAAGTTGTTCTACCTGGAATATAAAGGAATTCATTAAATTCCGCATGACACCGGCAGAAGTCTAAGCAAGGACAACTCTAACGCACACACGGGGACCCCGGACGGCCCAAAGAGCAACTATTTCTGTACCAACCTTATGAAGAGTGAGTAAATTGCTTCTGGTAGAGCAGCGGGGAAGGAATGATAATTATGGGATAGAAAATTCTGGTAATGGCGGTGGTTGTGAAGAAACAATATTGACAGTGGAATTGGTGCCAGTGGAAAGGAAAGGATGAGTGGGCGTAACGCTCTTATATGCCAATTTCATGAGCCCTACCTTGGAACTACAAGGTGGCAGGAACAATGTCATGCCAAAACGATTTATTTTGATGGCAACATTAGACATCTCTGCGAAAGTTATTTGGGCACTTTCCGTCCTGTGATCACAGTTTATCACTCGATATTTTGGAAAGATAGGTATCCCTTCAAACAGAGACTTCCACTGAAGCACCTATCTAGCGGAACGACCACGTCAAGGACTAATTGATCGCTATCGCAAGGATCAGGAGCCTAAAATCCTACAGAAATACCCCACAATGAGCCAAGTTATCGTTGAGCGATCCATTGCTCAAGGCAGGATGTGAACGGACAAATCCTACTCCGCAGAAACCATCATAGGAGATTGGGAAAGCCTTAGCTTTCCCCGATAAGGCTTCAGGGCGACATGAGGTGGTAGGATCAAGCTCTAGGCCATGTGCCATGCATCACGCCAGGGTATCAGAAGAAGAAAATGAGAAAAAAGGAGCGAACACGATCTGTCAAAGATATTAGAAATCTCTAGTATGGCTGGTGGGGGAGGTGGCGTTGTGATACTGCCCGGTTTACCAAAGTGATATATGGTGTATATCCTTCACTCTATTAGAGACTTGATCCCAAGGGAGAGATAGAGAGGAGTCAAGAGCATCAAATCCCTTCCCAAAGACTGCCGTGATAATGTATTATCAGAATGTAGTGCTCGCGCGTATGTCATAGTCGGTCAATAGTTGTATCATGCCTCCTCGCAGCACAAAAAGCTACACCAAAACGATGAAAAAATGGTCATTCTAATCTCACCTTCCATGTCAACCCCCTCCCTAAGTATTACAAAAACAGATCTACAAGCGGTTAAGAATCTGAGCGTTCAAAGTCCGGACTTTGCTTTGTCAATTATGTATGGGCTTGCTTAGCGCAGGTAATCCTACGGGGAGGAGCTACAACCTCTTGGGCGGGCGCACAAAATTTGAGCAGGCGCCCATATAAAAGTTACATAATTAGAAAATTTCTCACTTCAGGTGTTCACTCACAGCTCAAATCTCAGGATAACGTCTAGGATTCTAATGTATTGCCCACAACAAATGATTCTCCTTGCCCTTCTAATTCCGCAAAAACCGAATAGCAGGTTATTGTATAAAATGCAAGAGCAACGATCAGCCATAGCAGCACATGGTACTACAAATCAAACACCGAACCCTGCAAAATCCTAGGGAAATCAAGCGATAAAAAAAAGGAAAAAATGGGAAAGACAGAGTTAAATAAAAATGCTTTCCAACCCCCCTCGATCTTTATACAGAATGCTAACCTTCTAAGTTACTGCCTATACCTCTCTTGACTTGGCCGAAAGCCAACACCCCACCATCTAGTCTTCAGCATCAAAGAACTACACACTACACTAACCGAACTAAACGCCATAGCCAAAGCCGCCCAGACAGGATCCAGCCTGATGCGCCTGTGAGCCACCGGGTACAGCACCCCCGCCGCCACCGGCAGAGCAATCAAATTGTAAATGCATGCCCAGAGGAAATTGAATTTGACCCTCCTAAATACCGCGCTGGCAAGGTCGGTCAGGGTGAGCAGCGATCGGAGGTCTGAGGATACGAGGATGAATTTTGCGCTAGAGATTGCTACGTCAGAGCCTGAGCCTATGGCAATACCGACGTCTGCTACTGAGAGCGCAGGGGCATCGTTTATTCCGTCACCGACCATAGCTACTATTGCTCGTTTGGATTTTGGAGAATTCTTGCGGTGGAAGAAGCGGCGCCAGCCTGTGCGAGGCCGCTTGGGGAGGGTGCTTTGGAGAATAGCGATTTTATCGGCCTAGAAACGCGTGAGTAGGATAGCCACAAAAACTCCCGGGAAGGATGCATGCCTTTTCGGTGGGAAGTACTCCTGCAATTACATTCTCCGCTGGAATTCCTACCATTGCGGCTACTGCAATGGCAGTCTTCTCGTTATCACCCGAAATCATCCAAATTGATATACCGCTCTCTCGTAGACTTGACACAACATTCGGCGCTTCCGGGCGGAGTGGATCAGTAGCACCAAAGAAGGCCGCCAGTCTGTATTCCGATCCAAAGATGTCCTTGTCGGCGGCTCCATGTTTCTTGATAGCCAGGAGGACAACACTCTTGCCCGCCAGCTTCCAACTATCTAGGACCCTTGTGTGGAGCTCGATATCAACAACACCATTCTCTTCCATGAACCGCTCATTTCCAATAATGCCCTCGAAAACATCGCCACCCGGCAGCTTAAACACCCCATTCAAACCTTTCCCAGGTGTCTCCTCAGTCTCCACCACTAAAATATCAGTCATCTCCTTCGTGTCACAATGCGCGACCACAGCTATAGCAAGTGGATGTGCAGATCCCCCCTCTAGCTTGTGCGCAATACCATATGCAATCTCCCTAGCTTCGCTACCCTCAACGAGTATCCTCTCGTCCGTAACCTTGGGTTCGCCACCCTGAGTCAATGTTCCAGTCTTATCAAAAACAATACAGTCCAACCATGAAGCCTCCTGAAAGGCCTCGCCGCCACCTTTCGCCAGAATACCAAACTTCGCCGCTAACCCGGAGCCAACGAACAAAGCAGTTGGCGCCGCAAGGCCGATCCCACAAGGACAAGCGATGACAAATACAGCGATGGCAAATCCGAGGGACCAAACAGCCCACCCTCCGTGGTCAACATCCAGGTAGTAGTCAGGAAGGTGGCCTGACATACCTAATCCAAGCCAGACAAGCCATGTTGTGACAGCAAGCAAAGTCACGACGGGAACAAAATACCCAGTTAGCACATCAGCCAGGCGCTCAATTGGTGCACGTCGAGTTTGACCCTCGCGAACAACCTTGACAATCTGGTCCAGCATTGAGTAACCTCCAATACAATCAACCCGTACATTGATGACTTGGCCCTGGTTGATGGTTCCCGCATAGACAAAATCACCTTCCGATTTTGGCACCAGCCGTGCCTCCCCTGTTAAGGAGGACTCATCAAATTGCGAGTGACCAGATATGACTGTTCCATCGGCGGGGGGTGACGAGCCACGAACGATGCAAACGATATCACCGACTTCGAGAAGATCCGTGCTAATCGATCGAGATCCCCAAGTTCTACTATCTGCGTATTCCGAATTGCTTGGGTCGTTCTCTCCAATCGGTGATTGGCTTGGGCCAGCCTTGAAAGCCGCCGCATCCGCCCCGATATCTGTTTGATCTGCTCTCACCACCAAAAGTGCTTCAGATGGCCGCAATTCCCGGAGCAAGTTGACTGCGTCCGCAGTCTTGCTCTTGCTATAGGCTTCCAAGAATCGACCTATACCAATTGTTAGCAAGAAAAACACCACAACCCAGATCATTGCTTACCAATCAGCAAAAACATTGTCAAGAAAACCGTTGAATCAAAGTAGGTAGTAGTGTGCGTTTCATATTTCGACTCCCCACGATCGCCCATACCCTCCATTCCCATATGTGCCCCCACGTGCCCATTAACACCCTCAGCCTTCATCATAGGCATGGTCACAGCATCCAATGCCAACAACACCACGCTCGCAAAGTATGATATTGAAACTCCCAGCGAAACCAACAAGTTCATACTCCCAAATCTATAAAACCTCCGCAAAATTGGCACATTGCTTCCCTTCCTCCACTGCGCTCTTATCTCATGAATAGCACGTTTATGAAATACATCAGCCACGAAGAACATGACAGGTGTGCTTAAGAAGAGCAAGGCCCATCCTATTCTTGTAACACTTCCAGCCCACATTGGCTCTTGCAGATACTTTCGGACTCGGTCTTCCTTGGATACCAGGGTCATCCAGACTATTCCAATCATGAAGGTAGGGATAGCAATTATGAAGCATACGATGAGCCTAGTGAGCAGCCGATTTCGTTCACGAAGCTGCAACTGGCGGGAACGTTCCTCCATTGTTGGAGGGTGGTATACCGACACCATAAACCCAGGAGAGATGGACGATATTGCAGCGGTTATGTGCCGCAAAGTAAAGCCAGGGGGCTGTGGTACATATTTGATATGGACGAGCCCAGATTGTCGAGTGATAGGGGCAACGACGCTAAGCAACTCACCCGGGAATGAGGATTCTAGAGCATCAATGACCTTTCCTGGGCAGTGATCACAGAACATCCCCTCAACCTTTAGTGTTACCGCTCTCTCCACCCCCACTCGGCCTTTGACCACAGTATCTGGCTCCCCCCCTAAAGCGTTGAGAGTTTCCAGCGAACATTCGAAGCCCGTCTCTTCCACCTCAAACACAAGCTTCTGTGCTCCCGGCTCCGCCCCACCCATTTCTTCGGCATTGAACACGACTGTCGCACTGTTACCCATAAGGTTCACGCTCACAGACTTGACCGCAGGGAGAACCTCCAGAACCTCAGTCACCCTACCAGTGCAAGCAGCGCAAGTCATCCCACCAATGGACATGACGGCTTCGTACATTGTGTCTGTTGGAACTAATCCGGGAGCCTGCATATCTCCAACACCGCTCTGAGCCACAGATACCTCGTTTTTCTTCGAAATTACCACCTTTTCAGATGTCTCAGTCGCCGCAACATCCTCAGAAGGAACAGGACCCACCTGAGCCGTGGCACCACCTTTCCAGCCAGCCCCTATCGAAGACCGAGATGAAGATAGCCCCTTCTCCTGGAGAGCCTCATTCCTGCACAGCTCACAATTCTCCAAATGCCTCTCTCCCTCAGCATTCTTCTTCCCAACCACTTCTCTGATTCTCATCTGCATATCTTCCAGCCAATCGTAAGTATCCCCTTGAAAACTGATTATATGACCGCTCGAAGATGGCCCTATCATAGACTCCTCAGCACCGGATGCGCTAGAGACAGAATCAAGTTTAAACCCCGCCTCGAGCAGAACTCGAATGATATCCCGCGGAGAAAGTAGCTGAGCGTGAGTGACTATAACACTATGGTCCAGGATGCTAATAGAAATATCCAGTGGAGGAGGGGCCAGCCCCGAGAGTAATTCCTCGATAGCACTACTGCAGGTGAGGCAGTGAAGGTTGGGTATCAGTAGAGTAGTAATGACATTCTCCCCCGAACTGCCTGGCAACCGACTTATAACCTCATTAACTACAGGCATATTTTCGGAGAGGGGTAACGAGAGATTGGCAGGGGACGGCAAGGTAGTTTGTTGTGGGGTTGTGTCCGCCCTGGAAGACATTGTTTGCTTGGCCCTGAAGTTTCACCGTAATCCACGTCTACCGGGAAAATTGGATACGGTATCACCGGCTAGGGGTCACCGTCAGGAACTCTCCATACATGGATATAGTGAGGCAAGGAGAGCCTTTGTGTTCTCGGGTTGCGGCGACTTACCTCACTGTAAATACCCTTATGCCGAACCTTGTTCCCCGGAGGTCAATAAAAAAAGGCAACTATCACAAAAAAAAAAAGGTACTCAGGTAAGGTGTGTTGTATGTGTGGTCGCAGTATAGTGGTGGGGCGAGAGATAGCTGCCCGTGACAATATATAAGAAAGGGCAGTGACGAAAGTTTGCTACTACAGAAAAGACAAGAAAAAGAAAAATCACGTCCCACCCAACGCAAGACAAACTCTAAGACCATAGGACCCCCGTTTGAACGCCCTACAGTAGCTAACACTGGCACAGCAGCTCCTCCACCTATGATAGCACAAAAAAAAGACACAGTATTACAAGGGTAAATCCTTTTGGGAAAGGGAAACCCGGAAGGAAGTGTGCACACGGATGATTGTATTGGGCGAACTAACCCACCGGTAGAGCACCTACTAATAATATAAGATAAGTTAAGTTACATACTATCATGCACCCCGGCGGGGGAACCTCCCCACTACTCACCATGAGGAGAAAACACAATAGAAATTCTCAACCCACCAATCTCGAAGCTTCCCGCTCCCAACGGAGGGGCAAAGAGGGGGGATACATGCAAGTCCTGAATTCATGTCCCAGCACTTCTCGCTCAACATGAGCAAAAATTGCGTGCGGTCCCAGGATTAAGCCGCAATCCCTCACTGTACGAGTACTAGTAAGCCCAGTCTAGAACACTCCACCACTAGCTTCTCCAAGGCATATGATTCATGAACACACATAGGCTTTATCATATGCCCTGGCAGTAGGCAAGCACATCCTCTAACACGGCAGTCAGCCCCTCTGCCCGGTGACACCTATGACACCAGTTATTACTCGTATCCGTTTTTCCCACAGCCTAGCCTGTAGTACCAGTACAATAGTACTTAGGATGTCAGGGTAAGTCCGCGAACACCCAGGTTTACCCTTAGCATGAACTAAGCTACATACAGAATTAAAACCGTGTGTGTCCACCATCAGCAGCAATTACCGCTTGAATCCTCCGAGGCATACTCTCAACCAACTTTTTCAAATCATCTCCAACAGCTATCTCATCCCAGATCTCCTTAATCACTTCCTTTGTAGCATCAACAGTCCTGGGCCTTCCTTCTCGATTTGCTTGAAACAGACGGTCTTTCATCCTACGCCACAGCTCTTCAATCGGGTTCAAATCTGGAGAGCTCGCCGGCCAATTAATTTTCCACCTCCCGATACCATACCATTCTCGCCATTCTGTGGTAAACCGAGCTCGATGTGCTGCTGCTCCGTCTTCCATGAATGCAGCTGGTGCAAACTGTCCGCTTGATGATACAGAATTTCTGTACCAGAAATCGTACAAGATGGGAAGAATATGGAAGGAATAAGACTTAGCAGTAATGTTCCCCCATGCTGGGTCCCAGAAAACTACTGGACCTAGTTGTGCTCCAATGAAACATCCCCATATCATCAATCCTGACAATTTTTTAAACTTTGGTACTAAGCAGGCTTCATCGTACTCCTCGGCGGCATTTCGAGTAACCCATATTCATCCTCGCGCTCCACCAATATTGAATGTTGATTCATCTATCCAAAGAACCCTCATCCAGTCATCGACAGTCCAGTGTGCATGCTCTAAACACTAACACAAGCGTAGCCTTTTAGCTCGGTCATCCAAAAAAGGCTTTTTACGAGCCACTCGACGGTAATACCCTTCTGCTGCAAACGCTTTCCGTAAGGTATCATCTGATGCCTTAATATTGCACAAGAGCGCAATTTCCCATAAAGGCTTGCGTCGATTCTCTGCTGATTCCGTGGCTACTGCGACTAGATATTTACGGTCCTCGGTAGAAAGCTTCTCTCGGCGGCCTCGATTTGATTTCAGTGGAGTTGAGCTCTCATGAGCTATCTTAAATGCTGTGCTTGGAGTACAGTTCACAGCTGCGGCAATTTTCCGGTAGGACCAGAAAGCATCCCATGCAAGAGTATGAACTCTAATACGGTCATGGTAGGAGAGTGGTACACCAGACCGAGATATGCGATTGGATTTGTCTGGAATAGGCTGATCGTGGAGGTTTCGGTCCGCTGGTCTTAACTCACAAAGACCTTGACTGAGTGGCATTGTTCAAGAAAGTGATGCGAGTTTGATTTCATGGTTTCTCTATGTTTTCACCTTCTATAATATATTTTAACAAGAATTGATACCTGAGAATCTTCGAGAAAGCTGGTGGGAAGCCCAAGTGGCGATGTTTATATCTAACAGCCAATCAAAACCCTCATTGGAACAATCCAGCCAATAGTAAAGCAGAAAGCGTTCGCGGAATTTTTCCAGTTTTCAACCCACCCTCAATTAGTATATGTGCTATTCCAAATACACTCTTAGGTTTTGTCGGCCTTACTGTTCGCGGACTACCCCTGGTATCCGAGTACAATAGACGGTTATTGGGATCCACCTCCTACCCCGCAAGGAGCAGTTTTTGCGGCGGTGGCGGCCGTGGTGGGACAAGAGATGCCCTCACTAAACTATGACTACGATGCCGTATCATACCCCATGCGGTGGGCAGGGTACGCACCCGTCTCCAGAAGGGAATGACGGTCCCTGTCGGCATTGCCGTCAGTGTCAGTAGTCAGTGAGGAATGCATGGCATCCCCTTAGTGTGTCTCAGACGGGCGGAATGCTGGATGCATTCATCGGATCGCCAAATGAGATACGGTACGAGTACGAGACCATTGAGTGCTGTAGACTATCGCAATGCAGGGCCATCCTCCAATAGAAGCTTTATATATCATAGACCAGTCCATTCTGAAGCTTAACCAATCACGATGGGCAACATGCTAGTATGATAGAACTGCTGTTATCGGAGGAGGAGATCCTGTACCGTACACTACAGTCCATTATTATACCAGCACACAGACCTAGGCTATTCACAGCGTACCGTACTCTACTTGTGAAATGACTCGGAAATGAGAAATACTTCACTGAAAGCCAACAACCGCCCCTTGCTAGGGAAGCCCGAGCGAGACAAAAACACTCCCTCCCACGATATGATACGAGTACAATACTCGAGTACCCGAGCAAACTCACTACCTCATCCCTAGTCTGCCCCTAGCATCAAAAGGCCCCAGACACCCTCCCTTCCTCCACCCCAGAGTTGTAACTCAATTCAACCTATTTCAAAGCACAGCCAATGCCAGTCATGTCGTCAACAACCCACCGACGGCTACCAAGCCAAATCCGGCCTAACCAAACTTTTTACGCGAAAAACCCGCGAGCAAGCTTATTGGCCGGTTGTGATAAAAAGGCTTGGTATGCATAATTCCATAAAGATAATGTGGGATTAATTATAATTAGTGAACCCACACCCCGCGCATCAACGGGTAGGTAAATTACGAGTGCTTGGTGTACCGGCAGGTTAGGCGATTCAGACGTTTGGTGGTCCAGCTGTACTCGGGCACTCGAGTAGCAGAGCTGAACTCGGCTACGGGGAAAGTAGAATACCGGTGGTCTACACGAGAGCGTTTTGCGGCTGGCTTGTTGTCAAGTTCTGGGATAAGAGAGTGAATGTTCTGGGATAAGTGGGATAAGGGAAGGGAAAGGAGAAGAAAGGAAGGTTAAGCTCTTGCTCAACACCACCACCACCATCACAATGCAAGCATCCTCCCAACCTCCATTCAGCCAACGAAAAAATGAAAAATGAAAAAATGAAAGAGAAAAAAAAAAAAAAAAGGCACTCTTCCCCCAAGCCCCTACCATCCAACCCCCCCCCCCCAACAAAAAAAAAATCCGGAGATGGTATCATACAAGGGCCAGCGGAGACATTTCCGTATAAAGCAGGCACTACCCTGCCCGTCAACCTAAACCAAACGCTCACCAACTCTATCGTGAGCAATGTATCAAAGAATGGGGGAGGATTGGATTAAAAAATGTTTGAAGGAGTTGGAACGAGCTTTTTTGAACCAAGGGGTCATAAGATAGAACCATAAAACGGCAGTGAAAGGATCCAAAAGGTAGTAGAAGTAAATAAATTAGTATTCACAATGAAGTTGACGTCTCTCAACTTAGACATCTCTCAACCATCCCACTAATACCAAATACCATAAAAGTTGGCCCTCTCTTTGGCACTCCAGAAAAATATTTCAACATTCCACTCTCTCGACCATACTGTAGCTCAACTTGCAGTCCTCCTAACAGACTCTTGTTTTCACCGCTACAGTCGGAATGTCGGCTACCATGTGGATATGAGTTCTCTTTCGCCCCCGCTGACAAAGGGGATCCGAGGTTTAGCAAAAACCGAGGCCCAGTTTTTGCATGCCATCATATAAAAACGTGCCACTTTTGCCAAAAACCTAATTTTTTGCTAAATCCGGAATTCCACTGACCGAAGGGCATAAAAAATAAATACCCAGACAGCCATTACCATCCCGGCCATTGTGACGGAAACAAAAAAATCCATTAGGAGGACCATAAGCTGAGCCATCGTCAAAAAGGGTGCGTTTTTCTGGCGTGCAAAAAAACAGGGCCCAAGGCGTCAACCTTTTACCTCCACCATATTTACATAGTAATATCCCCAGTGTTCATTGGGTTCAAGTTCCCCGATAAAACGAAGAGGACTATTGCTTGCGCTGGAAACTTTTCATCCGAGCAATTTGCTCCCCTTTCCTCACCTTCCAGCTAACCCCCCAGGTTCGATCACCGAAGGCCTTCTTGGCAACATTAATTGTGGGCACCTGTATGATAATAATTATTATATAGCTTATGATACCCGCACAGTACCATAACCAAACTCCCATTTTGCCCCCTCCCCGGACCTCGCTCCCGCCGCCATACTACAGCACTCGAGTACTGTACGGTGACGCCACCAAGAGATGATCTCCGATGTTTGTGTAACATAATATCATCAACCCTTACCTGTCCTACAATACTGTACCTATATTGCTTGCACTGATCCTTCTCCTCCCTGCGAACAAGAGAGAGAGATGGTGCTAGTGAGGAATTATCAGCAGTAACGGCAATTTGCAAACGGTGCCAACACCGCAAATTGTTTCTCATTGCACCGTACTGTCCGTCGGGTAGAACCGCCCAGGGCAATACTTCTCGACCAGTGACTCAGGTACAAGTACCGTACCCGGGGGAGATGTTTTCGTACAAGGCATGGATCACAAGTATCTTGCTGGTTTATCCCTATCTTATACGAAAACATCTCACGGGGTACTTGTAGGTACCGTACTCCGCCGTATAGGATTACCGTGTTATTATTATTTTTCCCCCTCTCGATCTTGTGTTGCCATGGACTATCGGACCATAGACTAGGCACCGTCACCGTGAGACAAGTTAAGGCTTGTTGGGCATTTGGGAGTAAACGGTGCTACAGAACATGGTCGATTTGGCTGATTGGTTTTGCCTGTATTGATTGCGAGCCAATGGTCTACGAGTACAGTACTGAGACTGGTTCCGTACCGTGGAAGAGTACGGTAAGGAATACGAGAACAGCACTCGTATCCGTGCAACGCAATAATAGTGTCATACAGTGTACGAGCGAGCGAAAAGTCGCAAGGTGCGATAGAATGGTAGATCGTGTATCTCCCGGAAACTCTTTTTCCCTTTCCGCTCCGGAGGGATGCCTGAACGGGAGCCTGGGATGCCGTCCATCTTGCACAGTGCAGGAATAAAAAAAGTAGCACAGTGCAGAGTTGATTCTAGACAAAATTCTGGTAAAACGCAACCAAATACATGTTCCCATGGTGAAGTGCCTCTTAAAACCGCATCATTTGCCATGCAGTTTCCCAACCTCAAAAGTTAGGTACTTTTGGCTACAAGTATCACTCCAAGAAATGAGAAAAAGAAAAAACATGGTGGCACAACAAAAATGTTAACAGACGGATGTGATCTCTACACATAGATATGGTAGTGAAGAATACTGGCACTGTAAATTAATATCAATCTTTTAAATAAGCCACTGGATTTGAAGCCAATTAAAGCGAGGACAAGTGAAGTTTAGGCACCATGCTCACTGAGCACTTGTAAGTGTTTGACTCTATGGGAAATGTGCTAGAAGCGAGGTCTTCTAGTAGTTCATCATTCACCGTGATCCTCCCCCGTCAATTCTATATATAGTATGAGAAGAAACACTGGTTTTCTGAATGTTTCCTTCTTGAGTACACCACCTCCGTTAAAACATCACTTATGCACCCCACCATTTCCTGATGGGTGTGCCCTGTATGGAAGTGGTATTCT
This sequence comes from Tuber indicum, assembly GCA_006112555.1. Taxonomy (NCBI): domain Eukaryota; kingdom Fungi; phylum Ascomycota; class Pezizomycetes; order Pezizales; family Tuberaceae; genus Tuber; species Tuber indicum. The sequence goes on along the minus strand of VBSK01000070.1, from coordinate 59,097 downwards.
ATAAGCGAGTGAGTGTGTCCTATCATGCTCGGGCAGCAGGAGTCCGTCTGGTCAGTCCGGTAGCTACTACCCGGTATCCTACAAGCACTCGTACTGTCGAAGCGTTTTCAAAAAGGGCTACTATTGCATACCACCCATATCCAAGCAAAAGGGCCAGATCCCGGTGGCATGCAACAGCAGCCCTTTTTAAAAACTTCGCGCATTACAAGTAGACCATACAGTATCCAATTCCACCTCCAACCGTCACATTATTTATTTCATCTCCCCTCCCCCCGCATTCACATCGGACTACCCCACCATTATACCCACTATCATAGACCACTCCCCGCCCAGCAAACCCAACCGGCCACTACCACACAGCCAAGACGAAAACGAGATGGAGCAGGCATGCATAAAATCACGTGCCCTGTGCGGTCCTTGAGTCTTTTTTCTTTTCATTGCTTTTTAACTTCTATACGATACGCATTTCATGTAGTGTTCTCGGCAGATAAGTTGTGGCCATTTCCGTTCTAGGGTTTCTCAAGATTGCGAGCTTTGTGCGGTGCATCGGTAAGGTGGTGCGTGATTGATGACAATGTAATACCGTACTTGGGTAAGTAAGGTACATGGCAGCATGATATCTAGGGATACATGTATGATGCATACCAGCAGCTAAGTGGGACAGATAGCTGGAGAGAAAGAGGAACTCGGAAAAGGAGGAGGAAGCTTCCGTCCCGTTCATTATCCTCCTTTTCTTCTGGTGACTCGACTTGATTCGACTCGACTGGTCGTATGATACAATGCACGATTATCGGTGTGCTGTTGTCATCCCCATCATGGAGATTCTTGCGGCGATGCTGCTGCACTTCCAGCTTTACCCGCTGAAATCAAATCGTTTCCTTTCCGGTGGCTCCTGTGTCTATGCCTCGCTTACAAAGAGGCCTAGTTTTCCCCTACCACAACCGTAGCTCGCTATATCATTTGGACACACAGTAGAGATATGGTAGGTGAAGGGTTCCCTCTTCGAAAGGTGGGTCGGTAGCCTGGCTTTTGTACGAGGCGATACTGAATGCAAAGTGCGCAACTTGTGATATGAGAAATATCTAGCCAGGAAAGCGCTCCCCAAATGCCGAGAAAGCAAGCACATTTATCGATTACCGTGCGTGGAGTACCAGTCCCGCAAAACCCCCCTAATCCACTATCAGCTTATCAGCAGAAACCAGCCCGTCAGCCCACGGTAGTTCTAATTCGATAGGTCAAGAGAATTGCGAACGCTGGTTGATGAGATCCAACACACCTAATGAGTCGACATTGGACCGTGTCGGGGGGGGACACTAATCCCTCTCAGGAGCTGCTGTCTCAGAGCCCCGATATTTCAGAACCGAAGCATATGGTGGATTATAATCCTCATGGTACTCTCCCAACCATAAAGCAAATTTCTTCTTTAGGTGAGCGAGCTTCATTTTATCCGTGTCACGTGTTCATGCGATTTTAGCCCTAACCCTGAGCTAAGTAAGCTGGCGCGATACCGAGGCTACGAGTAAATTACTCGTAGAGGGTTCGCAATGGTTCCATCAGCCTCAAGTCCCGGAACCCCATCCCATCCTTCTTCACCCACAGCCACATCTCGGTACCTTCCAACGCAACCGCCACAAAAATTTTCTGCTAAAGTAAACCCATAAGTTACATTGGAAAATCCTACCTTCAAGTTCTCATCACCTTACCTAACGCCAAAACCAAGCCTAACATCTCCATTCCTCCCTCCCGGCCACCCATCCGACCGACCATGGCCACAGCGACAACGACGGCGGCAGCATCCCCGGACGCTTCGCTCGCCGAGAAGATCCTCAATCCCCAGTCCCAGCAGTTTGGAAACCGATTCGCATTTCACGAGTTTCTGAGGAAGGAGTATAGGTTTGGTCTGGATCCTAATCGGAGGACTTGTCCGCTGTTTGTGCAGGGACATTGTCCCATGGGGAACAGCTGTCCGGATAAACATGCGGTTTCAAGCTCCTTTAACAAGTAATGCTTCTTAGTCTTTCCATGGTTTTTGTTTTTTTTCCACACTGGGCTTAGGGGCGGTTGACGGAGGAGGAGGAAGGAAGGAAGTGGGAATGGGAAAGGGAAAGGAAATTTGCTAACGATGGTGGTAATGGAGTAGTTTAGTTTGCAAGCATTGGTTGAGGTCGCTATGCAAGAAAGGGGAGGCATGTGAGTTTCTTCATGAGTACAATTTGCAAGTCCACTCCCTTCTCTTCGCCCCATTTCATTTTATGGTCATCCTTCGACTTTCTTTCCTTTTTCATTGCTCCCCCCGTAAACGAAGGCTAACGATAGTGCAATAATGTGTGACTTCCACTTTGATTCGTTCAAACAGACGCAAAATGCCCGAATGCAATTTCTTCGTGCGAAATGGCTACTGCAGCAACGGAGAGGAATGTCTATACTTACACGTAGACCCCGACAGTAAAATCCCTCCATGTCCACACTTCGAGAACGGCTTCTGTCCACTAGGCCCCACGTGCTCCAAAAAACACGTCAGGAAGCAGATCTGCAAGTTTTATCTGGCTGGCTTCTGTCCGGACGGCAGAAGCAATTGCAAAGAGGGGACTCATCCAAAGTGGAAGACGGGGTTGCCGGCGCCAACGGTAAAGAAGCCAAGAGAGGAGGTGGAGAAGGAACGTGATGGGGATAGAGAAGGCGGGGGTGAGGGGTTCCGGGGGAGGGGAGGTTTCGAAAGGAGAAGGTTTTATGGAGGGAGGGGAAGAAGGGATAGGGATAGGTAGATTTCAACAAGCCTTTTTACAATCGTTGCTCGTGATGGAGCCAAATCTTGTTTTTGAAAGTTTTATTTGTTCTTAAACCCGTTTTCTGTGCGGGGAAGCCTTAATGATGGTTGTGGTGGTTTGGTTTTAATTCGGCATTAACATGTCTTTGTTTTTTTTGTTTTTTCTCTCCTCTCCTCTTCTTTTCTTTTCTTCCGCTTCCTCCTCTTTTCTATTCCCCTTTATACTATGTTTTCCTTCCTTTGTTTTTTTATTTTTCCATCATTCTTCTTTTTCCTTTTGTTTTCTTTTCGTCTCATATCGGCGAATAGGGAATTTCCACCTGCATTATACTGCTGACAGCTACTGTGGAAAATATTCGAGTATGAATTCATGGGTTATTCTGCAACTTCAATTGGACAATTTCGCTCGTGACTGCAAATGGGCTGCCTTCCCACAACCGGGGTAAGCTTAAGGCATGTAAGGAGGGTTTGACAACGCTGATTGTCGGGTATGATAGAAAAGTGTGCGGCCAGAAATGAATGATTCTCGTGTCAGCACAAATACGTGAGAACAAGACCATCTGACATCATAACCCCATTTCATTACTCGTAGACACTACTCACGCGAGTAGTCTGATGATGTTCCTGACATGGGTCTCGTGTTGAAGCAGTGTAGTTTAAAACTCGAGGGTGTCTAACATGGCATGAAAGGTAAGAAAAAAACTCACCACATCCAGCTCCCAGTATCTCCCAATTGACTATTTTCAAAAAAACTCGAGTGAGTTTCCATGAAGTACCCATTCAAATCTCGACGCCGGTAGTAGATATCCAACTTCTCTCACAGAACAAAGGGTATCGGTGCCTTGGTGGATCTATGAATTCCCTGAGAATCAAGAGATGAGAGCTAAGTCTGGGTACTGATCCCCTTTATCGAGAGTATCTAATCTACTTCGTATGCAATGAGCATCCTACAGGACAGATCGTGCATGGAATATGTAGGTCGAAATCGGTTCAGGGTTAGGGTAGACCGAGTCGATTACTGGAGTTTCTCTCTCTTCTCCCTCAACCAGAGCCAGGAAATCCATTTCACTTGCTTGTCCCCCTTTTCCATATCCCTCCCTTTTTTGTTTCTCTCCCTCTAATCTTTTCTTTCCTTCTTCCTATCTCTTCGGCAAAATATAATACTTTGTATTCGACGACATCAACGACGACCCCTTGCAGTCCAGCCATTGATCAGCATCTTCCGGGAATTCATGTGTTGGGTCGCTAGTTCTATTAATCGGGCTCGGGTGGGTGGCGGTAGGAGGAGGATGAAGTGAAGCCCTAATATTATCAAGGTATCATAGGATGGATGGAGGGAGGGGGGGGGGAGGGGGCGAGCTCTGCAGGAGGTAGGCAGGCACTGGGCAGAGAGGAGGAGGGGGGAAAGGACGTTTATGGTGAAATCAAAGGTTGGTGGTTTAAAGGGAGGGTGTCAAAATATTCAGCTTGGCAGGAAGGGAGGAAGGTTGATTAGGAGGTACTGTATGTCGTTTGCGTCTCGCTCGAGTTCCCCAAAAGCAAAAAGGCCTTCGATATCACGGAAGTCATCACCCTTCTCCCTCACTTGATCTAACTCACTGCTATCGTTCTATGATATGATATGATATTACAACCTTCGCGGAGGAAAGAGTAACTTAGTAATTGGCCCCCTTCCTCTATTATTTATCTTTTCAGATGGATCACTGAATCTGGGGGACTCTGACTTGGAATAGGATAGCTCTTTTTTTTATTTCCTTTTCTCCCTTTCCTTCCTTTTCTTTTCCGAAACCCACGATACCATACCATATCACACAACACAGTACCAATCCCCCCAAAAAAAGAAGAGCCCTAGTGCCCCTAGCAACGACAACACCACCAAACTGGGAGAGATAATAATAAACTCTCGACAACCCCACCCCATCCCCACCAAAGCTATCAACCCCGCCATGCCAATACTCAACCTCCCGAACGAGCTTCTTCTCGTAATCGCAGACGAATTCCTAGACCCGAGAGACCTCAACGCCTTAATTCTGACAAACCGCCGCTTCGCCCGCCTTCTAACGCCAATAATTCACACTCTCGCCGCAGCTGACAAGGACGGCATACCAGCGCTCTGTTGGGCGGCACGACAAGGCCATGGGCCGCTCGTCAGACTGTTGCTTCATAAAGGCGCACAGGTAAACGCTCAAGACACAAATTCCGGATTGGAGAGAGTGAATCGGCAAACCGCGCTCCACCATGCCGCCTATAGTGGTCATGAAGATATCGTTAGGGTGTTACTGGAAGGAGGGGCGACGGTAAATGTTCGAAACAATTACCTAGAAACTCCGTTGCACAGGGCTGTCGCAGGTGGAAGTGAGGGCGTGGTGCGCTTGTTGCTAGAAAATGGGGCGAGAATCAACGCCTGCACGAGCTACCTACAAACACCGTTGTTCAATGCCCTCGAAGGCGGCCGAGAAGCTATTGCCTTGCTATTGCTTCGCAGAGGCGCAGACGTTACTATACGGGACTCTGCCAGGGAGACGGTCCTCTTACCCGCCGTCCGCGAAGGCTATGACACCATTGTAAAACTCCTGTTGGAGAAAGGCGTGGACGTCAACGCTCCGAACACCGACGGTGACAGGGCGCTTCACGAGGCGGCCCGGGAGGGCTTCGCCAACATCGCTAGGTTACTTTTGGACAATGGGGCAGAGACCGATGCCGAAAACAGTGACGGCCAGACGGCGCTGCACCTGGCGATCTCGGTCGGGGGCGAAAGGTATGGGGATTTTATCACATTGCTTTTGGACAAGGGAGCCAATGTCAATGCCACAGACCAGTACAGCGAGACGCCGCTGCATTACGCTGCCCGGCACCAGTCCGATGTGATATCCCAAGTCCTCATTGACGCCGGTGCCTCCATCAATGCCCAAAATCATTACCACGGCGATACACCGCTGAATCTCGCCGTCCAGTGCGGGTCCAAGGATGTCATTGCTCTTCTCTTACGGAACGGCGCCGACGTTAATATTCCGAACCGAGAGGGTCACACCTCTCTTGAATTAGCTGCGAAAAGACACCAATCCCTAGTGCAGCTCTTCGCTGAATTTACTGTTTCCTCGTAAACCTCTTCTTCGTCTCTTTCATCTTCACCCTCTCCTCGATTTATCATATATTTTATCCTAACCAACCCAACTCGCCCACTTTACTCCTTAGTATTTGATACCTCCCCCTTGCAGAGTGCAGAGATTAGGTATACTCTTATCTTTGACTTCCAACTTAACTTCAGACTTCTTCTTGAGACGTTCGATGAATCACCATGCCCCCCCTACACCCGCCTTGCTTCCTTCATCCTGAAGGCATTCGTTTCTTTTATATTGATTAAGCTATTACCATACTTTATTGGTTTTCACGTGTTGCCGTGCTTCCTTTTTTCTTCTCCTCTCCTCTCGGTTCTCTTCTTTCTTCCTCCTTCCGTTTCTTCCCTGAGGGGAGTGGAAGTATATTTTTGTGATCTGTGCTGTGTGCACGAGTGTCCTTCTGCGCGTGATTCACTTCTTTCTGCTTCTTTTTAACGTTTTTCATAGATTGGTGATATCAGATGATGCGAGATGAGAATTGAGGTGATGAGAATGAGAGGCTATGATGAGATGAGATGAGATTGGGTGAGCCGTGATTTGGGAGTTTTTTTTTTTTTTTCCTTTTGAAAAGAATAGCGTATTATAGGTCAACTTGAGGTTGGTCTTTTGCCTGCAGGGCTATGGTGCTGTTTTAGCTTGTCTGGCAGGAAGAGGTATGAGCAATTGCTCATTTCATTGGTCAGCTCGGTCTCAGCGTAGAGGGGGAAGAAAAGGAAAAACCGAGGGGACGGAAATATAAAAAGAATGGCCGTGGGCTTGTTTTTCAAAATTTCTCTGCTCTCAGTGCAGTAGGGGTGGGTTCTTGGAAGCGTCGTAACGATATATACTGGTCAAGGTAGTACAATTCTGTGCCTTGCTGAAGAGACGCCTGAATGAAATACATGCATGCATGCATGCTCCGCCTGAGCGTTCCCGTGCGAAAGGAGAGGGAGCGGGGAAGCTAGAAGGCATATACAGTACAGCACATCAGAGCATATGTTGTGCCGGCATCATAAGTTATGGGTAGTAGGCTATGGTCAGCCCCCCCCCCTTTTTTGGGGGGGGGGAGGGGAGGTTTATATGAAGTGTAAACCTCCGTCCTCCATAAGGTAGGTCACAGTGAGTGTTGACATAAAGTTACGAGGAATACCGTCGAGGCCAAGTCACTTTGGATGGAAGAGTGAGTGGAGTGGTTTGTGAGTTCAAGGTGGAGACAGCCGTGCCTGCATCATTCCGGGATTCCCTCCCGGCCTGCAATACGTGTGGCGGCCAACATTAGGTTAATAAAAAATAGCTGGGAGGGGACTCAAATATTCTGAGCGGGTGGATTTGGTTATCCTTCTATCGTATCCCTGCTTTCCCACCAGTTCTTAGGTGCTACTAGAGTACTGTATTCCATCTTCGAGCTGGGAGCTGGGAGCAAAACGTTCGCAGCGGGTGGTGGTGGGCGGTGGTCAACTCACCCACTGGACACCAGACACCTATAAGTTAATATGTGTATCAGTATTAAGATAAGTTAATATGCGAAAGTATCATTGACAGCACTTTTCGTTCGTTCCCCCCCACTCGCTCACTCACTGATTAACCTAACCAACTTGCCCCACCACGGCACTCCCCAACCAGATCCAAACCCCACATCTTCGCCCCTTCCCCAAACGCCCACCCGATCTAGCCGAGGTCGCGCAATCTTTTTTTTTTATCTTACCCTACCATTAGCACAGTACTCGTACTCGTACCGTATCATAACTTCATGAATAGCAGGACAAGTTAGATCGTATCATAGCTCGCGCTTGGAGCCTCAAACAACAAACTTTGCACTCCTTCCTTCCTTCATTCCTTCATTCCCGCTTATTTCCCTGCTAAAGTCACCAATGAAACCATGCATCTCCACCGCTTAAGCCTCTTCCCCGGACCCCGAAGTCTACGTTTACGTTTACGGGGTTACTCTACGAGTTTGTCTGGAGCTGTCGACCAGTCAAAGTCGAAGCTACCTTTGAAAGGATTGAGAGTCTTGGATTTGACGAGGGTACTTGCTGGAGTAAGGCCTTCTCTTTTATTTTCTCTTTACTCACGGTCTTAGAGGTGTGAGCTATCTGGTTGATTGTCGAGTAGCCGTATTGTACGCAGATATTGGGAGATCTTGGGTTTTTCCCTCCTTTTTCTTCTTCCTCTTTCGGCGGGCGGGGTTGATAATGGGTGCTGTGGTGGTGGGGGTAGGGCGGAAGTCATCAAGGTTGAACACCCAACACGTGGGGATGATACTAGGGCGTGGGGACCACCGTATGCACCTTCGAAAGATGGGGAGAAGGGTGAGAGTGCTTACTTTTTGGCTGTGAGTGTCTTTTATATCTACAGTTCCCGGGGAAATCAATATCTTGTTAATTATCCCTTTACATAGGTTAATCGGAACAAAAAATCCCTAGCACTCTCCTTCAAGCATCCGTCCGGCCAACGCATCCTCCAGCGCCTAGCCAAAGCCTCCGATATCCTCGTGGAGAACTACCTGCCCGGGGCCCTCAAGAAATACGCACTGGACTACCCGACCCTGCACGAAATGGCCCCTCACCTAATCTACGCGAGCCTAACAGGCTACGGCCAGACGGGGCCGTACAAGGACCGCGCGGGCTACGATGTGATGGTAGAAGCAGAAATGGGGCTCATGCATATCACTGGGGAACCTGAAAGGCCTCCGGTGAAGGTCGGGGTTGCGGTCACGGACTTGACCACTGGGCTGTACTGCTCGAATTCAATCCTCGCAGCAGTGATTGCCAGAGCCGGGAATGGTGGAGTGGGACAGTGGATTGATGTTGCGTTGAGTGATTGTCAGGTTGCTACTTTGGCGAATATTGCTAGTTCCGCTTTGATATCTGGGAAGGGGGATGAGGGCAGGTTCGGGACGGCGCATCGTAAGTTCCTCTACAATTTTGTTTGATACTCTCCTCTGAAGGGGAAAATGGAGAGAAGGAGAAGGAGGATGGTTGAGGAATGTGGGTGTTAGCTTCTATCGTGCCTTACGAGTCTTTCCCTACCACTGATGGGAATATTTTATTGGGTGGTGGGAACGATAGACTTTATGCTATCCTCTGTCAGAAGATTGGGAAACCAGAGTGGATAATTGATCCACGGTTTGCGACCAACGAGGAACGTGTCAAGAATAGGAAGATTCTGGTCCCTATGATGGTGGAAATAACTAGGTCTAAGACTACCCAGGTAACTTCCTCCCCCCCCCATCCTGCTCCTTCACACTGCACACTACCTCCACCTCACCTGTGTCCCCAGTTACCGGTTGTAAAGTATTCTTTGTTGTTTTTTCTCCCTTTTCTAAAGTATGGGTGCGTGCGTGTATTCTTTCGTTACCACAGGAATGGTTGGAGATATTTGACTCCAGCGGAATTCCGTACGCCGCTGTCAACGACATTCAAGCCACGTTATCCCACTCCCACGTTATCGCCAGAGACATGGTCAAGACAGTGCACCACCCGACATGCGGTGACATCAAACTCGTAAACACCCCGGTAAAGTATTCTGATTCCACGCCGGGAATCAGGACACCACCCCCCACGCTGGGTCAGCACACGGACGAAGTGTTGATGGACCTTCTTGGATTAAGCAGTTATGTGGTGGAGGAACTTAGGAGAGACGGGGTTGTGGCTTAGTAAATGGTGGTGGTGTAGTGGTGGCCGAATGGTTTACTCGACTTACGGCACCTCGTGCTGCACTCGTACATCCTTTCTAACCAGTGCATGTGTGCATGATGGCATAACCTGGATGGGATGGGAGATACCGGTACTTAAGGTGCGCACCCGGATCGTCCTATTATGTTCTTGCAGATGTGCAAGAACGGGTTTTCGGGGGGTTTTTTCTAAAAAAAAAAATATTATAAAAAAAAGGGCAAATCCAGCACCCATAGATATTAAAACTACACATTTTTTCGAGCCTTTTGTCCATTCATTTTCCCGTCGTGAAGCTCTAACCACGACCGATGGAGGACAAGAGATAGAGAGACAGAGAGAGGTTTGTTTAAAGTAAACCACGAAAACCAAGTGACGTGCAGAAGGGAAAGGAGTCTTGGCAAGACGCGTTTTGAAACTCTTACGGGGCTGAAGAGTTTACATGATCCAATTGTTACCCTCCATGATGTACCAGTATTACAGCAAACGTTAAGAGATTCCTATGTGTTTGACCCTTCTTTCCTTCCCAAACTTTCCAAAGCCCCCCGTGGGAAAAGGCAAAAAAAGAAGTTTCTGCACCTTCTCACCAGCCGGGTGGAACTGGATTGGAAAAGAAAAAAACGGAACCCAGATAGATATGCTGTTCCAGTGATATAAATACCGGTAAATAACTTGAGGATAAGGGGGGGGAGTATCTGAGAGAGCAAAACAAAAAGAAGGAAGAAATTCCTGCACTGCTTTACTGCCTGCAAGAGAGAGCCTGCCGTACCTGCCTGCCTATCTGCTCGAGCGTCCAACTGCCTGCCTGCCCGTCTGCTGCTGCTGCTGCTGCTTTTGCCTGGGCAAAAGAGAAAGTGAAGAAGGAGAGGGACAATAAGTCTGGTGCTGTTGCCAAAAATAGGGCCCGGTGGCCTTTACACGGTCTGCATTGTCTGGGTCAACCTTCTGGCCCTTCCTTCCTCCTCCTCCTCCTCCTTGTCTGACACTTGTGTTTTGCCTGACACTCTCTTTTCCCTTTTTATATATATATTTTCTTTTTTCTTTTCCTTTTTCCCTTTTATTTATTTATTTATTTATTATTTCCTGTGCCTTCATTCTGTTCCCACTGCTGAGTATATCTCTTCCCTTCTCTTAACATCTAACTTACCGTACTGCAGAAGAGGAGGAGAAAGAGCATACCCCTTCTCCCCTTCTCTGCCTTATCTGCGGAGAGACAGACACACGGACAGACTGGCAGAAAGAGAGATAGAGCTTTGGGTTCAGGGGTGATTCACACACTGTCGTTTCTTGTTGCTCCTTTGCATGATCTTTTGTGGTTGTTCGCCAGGGTTTATAACTTACAACATAAGGAGGAGGAGCAGCAGTAGTTAGCAAGCAACAGCGCGCGTCTTGCGTGCCCTCTGGACAAACTTCCCCCTGGTTCACACTTCCTTTGTTACTCTAGCTGTTCTCACCTTCCCTTCTTCCAAAACTTACACCCCCAACCCAACCCAACCCACTGTACCCTCTCTCCCACACCCCCCCCCCCCTTGCCTACTTACTCGCCTACCCTTATTCTACCACTCCTTATTTATTTTTATTGTAACTGTCTTGTCTTGTCCCCAACCCTCGAACCTTTTTCCTCCGGGGTTATTGGCATTTCTGGAAGCGCGCGAGAGGCGGGAAGCGTTCGGGTGCCCCGTTGAACCCGTTTCTCCACGCCCTGGAATCACTCTTGCGGCTCCGGAGCTTATTTGCACTTCTCTCTCCCAGCAACTGACCTGGAAACGACAACTAGCAACACTCTTTTGTTATTGCACGCTCCAACGCACCCCGAACCACACACCCCCCTACACACTATCACGCACCACCACTACCACCACCACTCACCCCCCCCCCAATATCATTTTTTATCTACACATCGGCATCGATCACATCAACACGCGCGACTGATCTAGATCTCCATTCTTTCCTTTTCCTTTTTCCATTATTTTTCTTCTTACGCTTAAATGTCCTCAACTCTTGACGCCGTACTGGCCAGCATTGACCAGGTCGAGGCACTAAGTCCAGATGACTTTTACCGGGTCATCGAGCATTGGAAGCGGCGAGCTGCGATCCTGTGGGCTGGTCCAGCTCTCCCGATGCGTGGACCGGCTCCCCCGATGCAGGTTAGCTCTTTTGCAGCTCTTGAGTGCTTTGTTCGTGCTTTTTTCATCCAATTGAGAGAGAAGAAAAAATCATTCTTCTCTTTCGTACCCTTTTTCTCCCCCCCCCTTCCCCGAACGAAGCTGTAAAACGTGACTGACCAAGGAACGACGGACGGAACGATGTCCTCGGAAATTCTGTAGGCAAATGCACCTCCTACTCCCGCGGCGGGGGATAACGAACCAGTTGCTGCAATGATGAACCCTTTGCATATCCCTCCAGGTCTGCCAGTCCCTATGATGCAGCAGCAGACCGCCAAGAAACGCCGGCAAAAGAGCACGGCTTCTGCGCGCAGTAGTAACGTTAACATTAACGGCGGAGGTTCAGACCCTTCTACTCCCTCGACCATCGGCCCGTCCACTTGGACCACCACCGCGAGAAAGAGACTCGACAGTAAGATGCTCTCCCTAAAGGACTCGACCGTTCCCCCGCCGAGTAATGCCACGCTTGCTCTTGCGATTGAGAAGTTAAGGTACTTCATCATCAGAGCGCTGCACCCGAATCTCCATAGTGTTGAAAAAGGAGGTGATAATTGTTTGGGCCTGTCCATGGGACCGCGTTTAAGTTTTAATTACGATGCGTATATTCATTGGATCGATTCTAGCCAGCAGGAAGGCGATGAGGCTACCAGGCGACTGGCTCAAGTGTGGTTCTTCTATAAGATGGCTGATATATTAACCATGTTCTGCGATGACGAGAAGAGACGCGGGGAGGGTGGTAATGAGCAGGGGAGGTTGCAGAGAGGTTATGATAAGCTGGTCAGTATCGACTGCATTGCATTTTTAAACCCGGCCTTTGTTCACTGCCATTCGCCGAGATGCAGCTTGCTGATTTTTTTTTTTGGGGGGGTGGCCAGTTGCCGATTTGCAAACGTATACTTGATACGGATAACCGCCAGTACATTCGCAATTTGATTTGCTCCAGTCGCCGGTTCAGACAACTTTGCATTCACATGGTTGGCTCTGAACGCGCGGAGATATTTGTCTTTTTCAAGGGGGAGCTTACGCTCACTGAGTAAGCCACGCACCCCATCAAGCTATGCCTCTTGTCTACTTCTTTCCCCGCTGACATACTCCACAGCCTCAAGGATATGACCGCCTCCGCCGCAAAGATGGATGAGACCACCGCTATGCTCGACGTCGTTCTAGACGACTATTTGACCACCGTTAGCAATATTGAAGTTCCGATCGGCGGCGAGTTGACCGGAATTAAAATTGATATGTGGAACGGACTCTTGCAATTAGCCTAGGGAGGAGCAAGTGGGTATCGCTCTTCACCAGATAACCTAAAAACCTCTCTTTCTCCCGAAAAAAAATCAATAGCCATCAAAACCATCTTAATTGTACTACTAAGTTTTCTTTTTTTTTCCTTTCAGTCTCTCTTAGTTGTCTGCTTTATTTAACTCATCCGTACTTTCCTTTGCTTTTGCTTAGAGGCGTTATGGATCCTTTCGTCTTGCTTGTTTGTTCGTCCTGTCTTTTTTTCTCTTTTTTCAAGTTCGAGTTTGCCCCGTCTGTCTGCCTACTTGTCACAGCTGGGATTAGCTGAGTCCTTGTATGGCCTCTTTTTTTCTTTTTCTTTTTTCTCTTTCCTTTTTGTCTACTGCAGTATCTGAAAGTTATTAAGTGATGTACGCACGGACCGACCGATGCAGGGCGAAACTAATCGACGGATGGTTGATGGGCGGGATTGAGTGGGTGGATGGATGGATACAATACAATAGACAGTGTCGTATCATATCATAGGGGAAAGGAGAGGAGAGGGGAGAGGGGAGGAGAGGAGTGGGGGAAATGTCTGTCTGTGTGAGTGGGTGAGTGGGTGAGTGAGTGAGTTTCTAGCTTGAGCATTGTAGGACAGCATTCCTACTGGTATGACAGAGTGGATGGGGCATATTGTGGTACCATTAGTGACCCTTGTATCATACTCGCGCTAGTCATATACAACTATTTATGCATACTCCACTTTTCACTTGTTATCATTATTATTATTATTGTTATTATGATACAAATAGTACAGTATCGTACTATACTATGCCTCGCTTCTCCAGCTCGGCAGGGAACCCGATGCAATTATGGGCTGGACTGGATGCCTAACTTGATGTTTATGTGCTGCGCTATCGTACCACGACAGGTATTCTGCGGCCACGGCGCTTGGCTACCTCTGTCCCCAGCCCGCCCCGTTGGCTCCTTGGTGGGGGGGTGGGGGAAAGAAAGGGAGAAAGAGGGAAACAAGTATATAATAATATAAGATTGATGCGCAAAGGGTTGGACCGGAAGGGGTTTAATTAGCACTCTGCATTCCTAGTATTCTGGTACTGTACAGTACCGTATCTAGAGGTGTAGTCGGTGATGCATCCTGCTCAACCTTCGCTCTTGCACCGCCTCGGGATCGTGATGGAAGCATATCCATGTTATATGGCAGTTTACGCTACGGTACGGTGCTCCGCTGCGCCGTGCTTGTCAAGCAAAGCCCGCCGATTCCCCCCCAACATGATTCGTTCCAGTAGTACCAGTCCATCACCCAGCGCACAGTACTGTACCGTCCCCGAGCACCGGCCGGCACGTAGCACGTGTGCACAAGCGGCGCGGTATAAATTAGTACTGTATACTCGAGTACGGTACTGTATCGTACCATACCCAACCGGGGGAAACGGTTTGGACGTCAGAGCGAATGAATGAATGAATGAATGAATGAATGAAAATTCGCGAGAAACAAAAGGTTCCTCGGAACTACAAATCAATCTCTGGTATCGATTTCGCTCACGTCTAGACCATCGTTCATTTGTCGGTCGGTAAAGTGGTGGTGGAGGTTTTGAGGGTTCGTGATTGCCCATCACCCATTTGGGTATTGAGGGGCGGGAAGTGGGGGGTTTGTGCTGACTGTCTGCCGCCCGGCCCGCGGAAGGCGGGGGGGGGGGTACAGTACGGGTACCCCTACCGGCGCGCATTCGCGACCTTCACTCCCTTTCCCGGAGAGAGTGTGGTAGACTATGATACTGTAACGTGGATGGATGGATGGATGAAGGAGCGGTGTTGTATTCCGCGCGGCGCGCTTCGCGATAGTCGAGTTAGAGACCTCTACGAGTATAGTAGCAACTAAGCACGGTAATTTACAGTAAATTATCAGAACAATCGTCGGCATACGAGTACCCACACACATCTCTCCGCTGCAGCTACGAATTATGAATACATAAATTGCAAAGCTAGTCAGTCTAATCTGTACTCCGTGTCACAACTTTGTTGAGTAATGTACGAGTACAACAGTACAGTACTCGTATGTCATGCGCACGTGATCCCGCTGTCAGCCAATAGACTCGATTACCGTAGAGTATTACCGTACAGGTAGTTGTGATACCTATCTCGTCGTTCGTTCGTTCGTTGTTATGATACTGTGAATTTATCCTCCCCGTCTAAGATACTGTAAGTATTATAGGTAAGAGTATGGTACAGTACATAATACTGTGTCTCTCTCTGTTCCTGGCTCGTATATTATTATATAAATAGACTTTTTGCTATGGTTACAGTAACCTGTATCATGTCATACTCGAGCTTGGTTAAAATGTTTGGCGCGGGATGATGGGTCTGGGTGAGTGGTGGGTTGCCGTACCGGTACTGTAGGGTGTGATGGGGTAAGCATCGCTTGCTGGCTTCGGTTGGCTTCTGGGAAGGGCTGGCTGGGTGGAGGGATAACTTTACAGTACGGTAGGAGTACTTCTACCTCCCCCACGGCTTTGGGTTTCCCTTCCCTTCTTCTTTCTTCTTTACTTTATTGCACTACCGTACATACCGGTACCCTACTTACTAGTTTTTTAACAACGTGAAGATCTATCATACTCGATTATCGAAACAAAACATCATACAGTTGCTCACGGTAACTCGGCTCAACTCGACTCAGCTCTGGTTAACGGAGGAAGGAAGGAAGGAAGGAAGCTTTTGCTCCCGGTTGCTTCTCGGTCGACCACGATACCTTATCATAAGCTTCCGCTACAACATCTTCATCTCTCTACCACCACCACCACCGCCGCCGCCACCTTAAAACAAAAACACGAAAACACCGCACATCTCCACATCCACCCACCTCCATCAACCAAGCAGACAATGTCAACCCCCCCCTCAATCTCCCTGACCCCCGCAACCACCACCACCGCTACTACCACCCCCCCACCTCCGCTCCCAGACGACACAGACTCAGACCTGGCAACACCCCCATCCACACCTCCTCCTCCCCCATTATCCTCCACCTCCACTTCCTCCTCCTCCACCGCCACCACCGCATCATCGCCAAACCCCGTCTTTGCCCCTCGCCCTCTCCGCCTTCCGCAATTCCGACACCCACGCCCGCTCCTCCTCCTGGACCAGTTCCCGCTCCCGCTCCCGCGAACCCCTAGTCCGCTCACTTCCCCCGCGCCACCAGCATGCATCCCATCATCGTCGTCCTCATCGCCGAAGCTGGCGCGTAGCTTTCTGGCTTCTTCCCCTTCGCCCCCGGCTGTTGGGGGAGGGGGGGAGTTGGGGAGGGATGTGCTGGAGGAGTTGTTTAAAATTATTAGGAGCGTGCCTGGAAGTCCGCCCGCTGGGGCCGGGCCCGGGGCTGTGGGATTGCAGGTCCATCGGAGGCAGGGAAGTGCAGGAGGAAGGGGAAGTCCGGCGGCTGCGGCGGGAGGGAGGGAATGTGGGTTTCGTAAGTTTACCCTATGTGACCTTTCAACTGATTTGAGTGTGTTGGATTGAGGCTAATGAGATCAAATGGAATGGGTTTACAGCGTCCTCCCCCGTCTCGAGAACTACTATGCGCAATCCGATTATTTTTAATTCCCAGTTTGATGGGGAGTCAACTTGATCGCTTGCCCCGATGGTCAACGTATTTGGGGGTAGCTAGCCAGCTATTCAAGACGGGATAGATATTCAGGGGTGTCTTTTCCTCTCTTTCATACATATCATTCACGGAGCTGATTTTTTCCCCTTCTCATACAACTTTTCACCTTTGTCTATGCGTGGTGTTGGTGGTTTGGAGTTCTTTGCTTTCTTTCTGCTTGACTGCACTTTACCTGCCTACCTACCTACCTACCTCCTCAATCCTTTGACATTGTTGCTTTTGTTTGCTACAGTAGTAGAGATGGATGGACAGGCGAATGGTTATCTTGTTTTTTAATTTTCTCGCTTCTTATTTTCGCTTCATTCGCTCCCCCCTGCATTCGCGTGGATACCCCCCCTCTCTCTATCAATCATTTCATATCACCACGAGTGAGTATGTTTGTTTGTTTGTTGGAATGTAGAGAAAATCTATTGCCCCCCCTGCTATAATATATATATAAATATACGGTTGTCATGGGGTGTCGCTCTGGGGCTGGAATTATGTGGTTGGGTGCTGGATAATACGAATCAATTCGACTTATCATACTTAAGCTTGGCTCTACAACTGGTGGCTATTTGGGCGCGAGGTGCGAAAAGCGAGGTGCAGGTGTGCTAAAGGGGAGAAGGGATATATTATCGATACTAGTGTGATAGGGATCGAGAGGGCAAGCTCGGCTTGAAGTCAACTACTACAGGTTAGGTTGCGAGTAGGCAATTGCCCAGTGGGACATTCATGAGAGTTCAATAAGGCGGGGGTTCAGGTATACTGTGATAGGCCCATCCTTTGTCCGAGCCATTGGGTCTTAGTGGGCACTCTTCTCGTAACAGGGGATTTGGCTTTGACCGCCCCAGTGTCTCGAACTCCCTATATGGATGAGGGGGGCACTGCATCCTTGCCTGTATTTACTTCCTTTGCTTGTTGAGAGCCCATTGAAACCTGCTGTCTGAAGAATGTCCGCGTGTCGCCCCTGGCACCGCGACCCCCCACCGAAACGCGGACCGGTGGGATAGCAGCAATGGTCTAAATGGGGTTCCTATGAGACCACACGGAGCGAAAGTTTGCGTCGGAGTGGTCCTGTAGGTATATTATCAATTGTAGCGTATCTGCTCTAGTTCGCCCTGTAGTTTTCTTATTGTTCAAACCACGGGTTTCCGCTAAGCTTGGACGCAGCTTCTTACGCCATTTATTGGACCTAGAGGGAGGCTCGCGGAGAGTGTTTGGGGCTGTAGAGGGCCAAGGACTGGCAGGTATCCCCCTCGCTCGGGTGAAGCTGATGCAAGTTCGTAATGATGAATTCACTACCTCGACCCCAATTGGAACAGGCAGTCGCTTGGGAATTTAGCTTTAGCAATTCTCTAGACAAAATGCAGGATGTTTCATTTTAAGGCTGTCAGCGGCAGCCTCGGTGAGTTGACGGTGGTAACACTCGATGTCAATGACTCCCGATCATCACTCCGCTGTTTTTTGAGACGAGTCACCAGTGGATAGCCCGCAATTGCATCATGGCAGATGCCTGGCCGCTGGCATCTGGCTATAATACCCCAGCTAACAGGGGTATTTATCCTCTTGCGATATGCACGGGATGCCGACGTATGGTGTGTCAAGCCCCAAAAAACTGAGGACTGCGAGAGAACCCTGAGTGTCGTATCACCAAGCCGGCGAACGGGCTAGAGGATGGCGGTTGGATTTAGAACCGCAAAGGGCCCTTATCTTATACACAAAATGTTAGCCTCGTTCAATTAACCCTAATGCCGTGCGTTCAAACACCGGTGTTTGCCTTTAGGAAATGAGGGGATCAGATGGTACAGCGGCTGCCCTTGAAAAAGTAAACCGCCGATTTGTTTCATGGCTGGTGTTTGTGAGCACAGGGCAAGCGACACGAGGACCTTGCCCTTTCCTGGCCCCAGCTTCATCATCATGGAAAAATATTAAAGGGGGAGTGCAGCGAGGTGTCGGACAAGAAAACATTTCGAACCTACTTGAAAGCCCTATACCAGGGCAGGGCCAGACGCGCCAATAGATCCCGCTCGATTGCCATCATATAATATCTCGTCAGTTTTTATTACAACTGGGTTGCCCGGTCGAGAAGGTAGATGTTGTACCGGTAAACCTGTTGCCTTCCGATGCGTTTTTGTTTGCAGATTGAGGGGAAGTTTGTTGAGATCGCAGAGGTGCGTGATGTATGTATGTTATAGTCTGGGGTTTCGATAAATATTGGGTTCCCAGCTGGCGGTGGCGGGCTTGGGGGCCTGGCTGGCAGCTGGTGGTTGGATGGAAGTTGGATTGGGTTGGTGGGGGATCAGGAACGCTGCCCCTTTCAATCTTGGCAAGGGTGCAGCTGCGGAGATGAATTCATGTGGCAGGCTGGACAGTACCATAGTTTAAAACCGCCTTACCATGGTCTACCATCATACTTGGCGGGGTAATTTTGATATGATAGTTAATATACCGGCAGTTTAAAGTCCAATTTAGTGCCATGAGAACCATACGGTGAACCGCCCACTAATACTACTATATTACAGTGGAAAGTTGTATACTGGCCATAGCACATTTGGTTTCATTCCTTGGCTTCCATTGCAAATTTACTCGAGTAAAGTACAGTACGGTACCGGCATCAGCTCTCACTTCCTATGATGCCTGCCTCAGAGTTATGGGCGGATGCCAGACTGCATCTGCATTGCGGAACTTTTTACCAACACTGAACTCGATCCGCGTCCCTGTTACAGATTATTGACAGATAAGGCAATCCAATAGACAGCCGGCCAAAGTCTCCTTGTGTGCTGTAACTCCACCACTCGAGTAGTTGCTGTTCAGTTGTTGCCTGACCATCGATGCAGTAGGGATGGACGGAGCTAAATCCCTTTTTATTCTAGCCCTGTGAGGCTTCCCCGCCCTCTGTCTTGTCCCTTTCTTGTTCCTTTGCTCCGTTCACATTTTTCCTTCAACACCCTCTTCTTCGCCCCACCTCACCTCACCTCACCTCACCTCAGCCTTATCCACATATCAGCTTCCTCACCGGCACTCACCGCTGCTGCAAAAGAGAGACCTGAAAAATAAAGGATAGATAAATAGATAGATACTCTCCTACGGTATCTGTAAGGAAAAGCCCTGAGCTTCCCCTCAATTGTTGTTATTATCACCATTATTATTGTTAACTCTGATCAATTCCTCATCTCTGCTCTCACCCCTTTATTTAAACTGCTCTTGCTCCGGAAGCTTGCTTATCCCAGATCATTTCAGATCATTACAACCCCAAACCACATTGCAAGATGGCGTCTCCTATTATCGAAGCTTCACAAAAGCACCCTAGACCCGGAGATAGAACATTTGCCTATGGAACTGCCGGGGTGAGCCCTGTCTGCCACTTGTGGAGCTTTTCGGGAGCAATTGCTTACAGTACTTGTTACACCTTCCTTATGTAGTTCCGAATGAAAGCGTGTGTCTTTTCCCGAATCTTGTGGTGTCTTATCCGTTTTCAGCTGCTAAACGGTGATGGGAGTATAGGAATTTGCTTGATTCTGTTGTTTTCCGTGTTGGCCTTCTCGCTGCCCTCCGTTCGCAAAAGCTGAATGGAAAGACCATTGGCGTCATGATCACAGCCTCTCACAATGTTCCCGAAGACAATGGAGTAAAACTTGTCGATCCTATGGTGGGTCACGGTTACCTGGTATCTGGTTTATTGCACAGCTAATATGTATCTCATCAGGGTGAAATGCTCGAAGCCTCATGGGAAGCCCACGCCACAAGTCTAGCAAATGCTCAGAATGACCATGAGCTCATGGCTCGTTATGAGCATCTGATCTCTTCCCTAAAGATCAATGCATCCACCCCAGCTCACGTTATTCTCGCCAAAGATACTCGCGAATCTGGACCTGCTCTTGTTACTGCCTTGACCGATGCCCTCGCTTCTGTTGGTGCCAAATACGATGATTATGGGATCCTAACAACACCCCAATTACATTATCTTGTCCGTTGTCTGAATACCCAACACCCCCCGCATAGTGAACCCTACGGAGTGCCAACAGAGGAGGGATACTACAAGAAGATTGGAGGTGCCTATGCAAAGTTGCTGCGAGGCAAACCCAGACCTGGGCCAATTACCGTTGACTGTGCAAATGGGGTTGGTGCGCCAAAACTCAGGGCGCTTGCCGAGTACATTGGGAAGGATACCGGTATCCTCGATGTCAAGATTGTCAATGATCTTGTTGACCAGCCCTCAAAGCTCAATTACCAAGTTAGTCTACCCAATCACTTATTGGCTGGTTGTAGTGGTAAACGTACTTACACTCAGTTAGTGTGGTGCTGACTTCGTAAAAACCCAACAACGACCCCCACCTGCCTCTCAGGCCTCTCCGCTGGCTCGGTGTGCATCCCTTGACGGTGATGCTGACAGGCTAGTATACTACTTCTCCGATTCAGACGGCACCTTCCGTCTGCTCGACGGAGACAAAATTGCTACTCTGGTGGCTTCGTTTATCACCGACCTTGTAAAATCAGCCGGTATTTCGGACCTCAAGGTTGGGGTTGTTCAGACTGCGTACGCCAACGGTTCCTCGACGGCATACATCACCAAGACTCTCGGTTTGCCGGTCATTTGCACACCTACTGGTGTCAAGCATCTTCATCATGCAGCCACTAAGTTTGACTGCGGTGTTTATTTCGAGGCTAACGGACATGGGACTGTGGTCTTCTCCCACGCAGCCCACACAACCATTGCTTCACATTCACCAGAATCCCCTGCCCAAGCCAGTGCCTTGGAGAACCTCTGCGCCCTCATAGATTTGATTAATGAGGCTGTGGGAGATGCCTTGTCTGACCTTCTCCTCGTAGAGGTTATTCTGGTGCACAAGGGCTGGGGTCCAAAGGAATGGGACTCCACGTATACCGACCTACCAAATCGCTTAGTCCGTGTTGAGGTGAAGGATAGAACTGCCTTCAAGACAACCGACGCTGAGCGAAAGCTTGTGGAACCCGTGGGTGTGCAAGAGAAGATTGATTCTCTAGTCGGGAAGTACAAGCAGGGAAGGGCCTTCGCTAGAGCCTCGGGGACCGAGGATGCCGTAAGGGTATATTCTGAAGCGGCGGAAAGGGGGGAGGCAGAGGAACTTGCCAGGCTGGTCGCCGACGTTGTGGTACAGTTCTAAAAGGAACATGGACGGGTGGACATAAAAGCGAAGGCGATACATTAAAAAGGGTTTTTCTTTGTTATTCCAAGGGGGGGTTGATGTTGACGACGCTCCTTTTCTGCCACTATGTTTCATGTTTCCTGTTGTTTTTAGTCATTACCACAAACATGATGACATTTGGGGAAGAAATAGGCTAAAGTAAAATCTGCTTTCCTTGATGGATATCGTGCCACTGCGCCCGATTACGGGTTGGTATCTCGGTGCCAGTACAGCACCGGTACTCGAGGGACCCCGGAATACAGTGCGGGTACGATATGTGGCACACCAAGCGCGATCTTGTGGCTTGACTTGCACTCGTATGATATGATATATCAAACGCCCCAAGAGAAAGAAAACAAGTTGCAACACCACACGGTACCCCACCGTCCTTAATAATTCACTATTTAAGTTACCAAAAATTGTTAAACACCATACCGGCACCGTACGACCCACCAGGCCTCTGGACTACTGGTACCGTATCTATCCATCCACCCATCGAACCCCGGCCGCCTCCACAATAAAGCGAGGGCACTTCAAACAAATTCACCCCCTCGGCCTAGAGTAATTGATACCATAATTATGATACCATCCCTCATCTACAGTATTAGTTATGATAGCAGTAGGGAAAGCTCCCAAGTCCAACGGAACAAGCCGGCGGCTCAAAAACAAGCTTTTCTTTCGTGATCTCCCGTTCAAGAACTTGTGTAACCGCACTTTTGCCCTCGATGAGGACAAAAAGGGTTGTTATTATCTTATCTGATCCGATTTGCCCCGGTTACTTGTACTTTGTTGTGTATGGTGGGTCGGGTGAATGTTCGTACGCTGTGCAGATACATAGACTACGGTACTCGAGTACCGTAGTCTACGAGTCTCATAGGTACCACACTGGATGGGGTATATATTCCGGTACTCGAGTACTGGTATGATACGGTAGCTCTACTGCGCAATAAGAATAGTGAAATGGACGAGTTTTTTTTCTTCTCCCTTCTTCTCCCTTTTTTTCTTTTTCTTTTTGTGGGGGTGGGCAGGGTATGATATTATTGTACCGGTACTTGTAAGAGGTTTCGTGATGCCGACTTACGGCATTGTCACGACTATCTACCGTACTTGTACATTAGATTACTGTACTCGAGTACCAGTACTCGAAATGCGTCAAGAGGGAGAAAGAGACCACAGTGCCGTGTGAGAGCAGTGCACTGAATGTGTTTGTAATCCCTCATCTGATTCTTCCGCCTTGCTCGCTTGCTCAGTCGGACAGCACCATACAGTACGATGCGATGTGCTCTTTGGGGGTACAGTATGCCACCCACCCACCTCTATCATACCCCCCCCCCGACAAAAAAAAAAAAAAAAAAGAAGGCATAAAATAACCTTTACGATATCCACGCAACGAGTGCAAAAAAGAATGAAAAATGGAAAAGTAGGCATTAAGTAATGACGTTATTTACAGCGGAATAGGGTATCCGTGAAATGAGTACCAGAACGAGTGGTTATGCACGCATGCAGTGTAATCCTGGCCTTTTTTCCTTTCGATCGTTCGCCACGCATTTCCCGAAGGGTAGACATAGACCACCGGTATGAGACAAAAAGACAAATACTGTAACCGAAAGAAAGGGGAAAAAAAAAAAAAAACTCCTGCCGTCCTGACCGGCTGATCGGTTGATGGTATCTTTGATATCCTTTGGTTTCCATATTAACAGGCTATTGTAGTCGAGGGTATTCTAAAAAATGCCTGGGGGCAAAATAAAAAGCATGTGCAAAGTATGTACGAGAATTAATGACGATAATGATGACGGGTAAGAGAGAGAGAGTTTTTTAAGCTTTCAATCTTTGCGGTGGAACGACAGATCCGACGTCTTTCCTTGAATCCACTACCAGGAATCTGACAGATGGCAAGTTTTTCGTCAGCAAGGGCGTATGTGGACGTGGCAACAGAGGAGATAGTCAAGGGATGAAAGAGGGAAAAGAGTAAGAGAAAGAAGGAGGCAGAGTGAGTGTTGCTACGTACTTGTACCACCACATACCAGGCAGGATCGTGGCGGCATGCCAGAGGCTGTGGGCGTCTAGAGCGCCAGCGAGGGGCGGAAAATCGAGCAGTTCCAGACTCATAGCCATAATCAACCACATAACAATCAAACCAGGCCAAGCGGCCCAGAAGCTCTTTAGCCTTGTATAGTGCCGAATAGACCAGTAGGTCCATAGGGTATTCGTGATTGATCCCACAACGACGTTGGCAGCCATGTTGTAAGTGTAGTCCCACCGGACGACCAGGAGGAAGTAGACGTGAGCAGTGTAAGAAGCGATGCACACAATCCCCCAGATCCGCAGAGCGCGTGCATAGGTTGACCTGTAGAGCCTGAATATCCTGATTGGAGCGAGATATAGGCCGTAGAGGACATTAGCGCCAGCAGCAAAGTAGTCCATTCTCTCCGTAAAGACGAAATCACGCATGTGGAAGACGGTGGACCAAAACCAGCAGAACATGCCAAAGATGCTGAAGAGCCTGTAGTATGGGTAGAGCGGGTATGAGCGAGGTAATTCGCGCTTGAGGCTTTTCAGGCCAGCATAGTGGACATAGCCGTTCAGGATGGAGAAGAGCACGCTAAAGGGCTCCTGGACGCCCCAAAGTCGTTTGAATGGCCACTTTCCATGAAATTGCTCGGTTGACTGGCCATTTGCAGCTCGTGAAGCTGTGACGGAGCGTTGACATGCATAATCGCATTCGGAGGGACAATTCCAAAGGAGGAGGCGGAGGTGTAGAGGAAGTGGAGTCTTCTCGGAAAGACAATTCCTCTCCTTGCAGCCCTGCTAGAGAAATTAGAAACAAGAAACGTGATCGATCACCAGAACCAGAGAAGAAGAAAAAAAAGGAAGCGAGGAAAGATAAGGGTGAGACGGAGGTGGAGATGGAGGAGATAGGATAGGTGGGTAGGTAGTGGGAGGAAGAGTAGATGGTCAGGAGATCTGAAAGGGATTGAGGGGGGAGCTGAACCTGCACACAATCCTTGAATTCCGGGAGACGGTCACCTCGCGAAGCGGCTGTTGGGGAAGCGAACAGGGAAACAGCAAACAAAAGGAAGGAAAAGATGGCCAGGGCACGGCATAAGGACCCTGATGATGATGACGATGACGACGAAGGGAAGTGAGTGCGGGGTAATAGCCACATGGCTTAGGCGGCAGGGTGTGAGAGGAATGGGGAAAGGTAGGAGGAGGAGGAGGTAAACTAGTGGAGGAGGGGAGGGGCTTGGTTGCTCGGTGAGGCAAGTATGATAGGAAACTCGGGCTCGCTGCTCGCGTGTCCAAACTCCAAACAAAGAGGGAAAAGGAAAGGAAAGCAACTGACAACAACCCGTCCACGAGCACTGTACGAGCACTGTACGAGTACCGTGGTAAGTTACGGGTATGATACTGTAGCTTAGCTGACATGCAAGCAATTGACTATGATATGATACCGTGCCGGTAATGTACGAGCACGATAGACACACCCACTCGCTCGCTCAGCTCATGCAATCCGCACCGAGTAGGAAATCTCAAACCACGGGTAGGAAGGAAGGAAATAGGGTAAGAGCTTCGAGGAAGAAGGTAAATAGAGATCTCAAAAAGGACCAGAGAGAGACACACCTGTCCTACCATTGACGGTTTTTTGTGATGGTATTTGCATGTTCTGGAAAGAACCCTTCGAATCGGGTTCTCCGTTTGCTTGGTCTTGCTTTGGCAACTTCCGTTCGCGATGCCCCGTCTCCACATGCTTTCTTTGGGGAACCCACCGGAAAACCACGACCCCAGATGTGTGCCCTGCCCGGGACGGTGCACAGCAAGCACTGGCCCAGCTGTGATCGAGTACCGGCGCCATAATACTCGTATTATGTGCTAGGACTCGAGTGCGGTACTCGTACAGCACTCACATACGGGCACCACACTTGGCCAACCGGGCCTGTCTGTCCAAAGGCTACCTCTCCTATGTTGTTACTAAGGCAGCAGCAGTGACACTCTCCTGTTGTCACTACCGGTAGCCAGCCATGCTATAATAGATACGGTAGGGGAGTGGATGTGGAGTTGGATTTTGACTAATTTTTTTTTTTTTACCCTTCTCCCTTTTCATTACCGCAAATATTCCCTCACAAGGGGAGGGAACAAAGCGTAGCATATGATAATGTGCCAATTGTGTTGTAGCTCCCAAGTGCGTCTCAAGCAATGCTTGGTGGAAAAGTGCTCCTACGGCGGTATTATGGAGGTTCTTGTGATTTGTATAATTTCTCACCTGTAAATCGGTCACTCGCTACTCGTCAGCACCGTTCGAGACAAACGATCACATGTCCTTCGTGCTAACCAGTCTCCTCCCGACGTCAGCTATCGTGGCAAACGTGTGAGATGGCTTGGAGTGAAGGATCAGGGTTGAAATGGCTTCAAGCGAGAAAGCTCTTCCCCCTCTGCGATTCCTGTTCGAGTTGACCACGGAGAATTGCTCCTCACTCGGCGAACGGGAGGGGAGGGGGAGCCAGGGAGGGCACACCAGCCCAGGGTAAAACGTTTCGTTGATAAACCGTTTTGCCATTACTCTGCTGCCCATTGGTAGGAAGAGGGGAAGAGCCTTTTCTTATTCTTCATCCCTCATCCAGCAATCAGAAGAGGAAATCGCTCTAAAGTCGAGAGTTGTGATAGTCCCCCCATCTTTGGCCATCCTTTTGGGTGGTCAACTGTCTCTCCCTCTGTGAGTGAGTGGGTGAGTGCGGTTCACCGCTGTGTGTGGTGTTCTCTGCTGGCTGTAATAATTCCAACTTATTATTGGGATATTATGACATCCGAGGATGGTATTTTTTTTTTGTTTTTGATAGATAACCCACCTCCTTCTCCGACTTCGAAATCTGTAGAGTGACACCTGCCTAATAACCGTCCTCTAAATTTACCACTTTCCCGAAGTCACCGAACCATGTATTGTTCCCACGATGTCGTTCCTCAGCCGCCGATAGCTGTACGAGTATCCAACCACTTTCCCTCATCTTGATCCATCATGCCCATCTCTTCTAATTCCTGTCACTTCTCTGTCTACTAGTACAACTACTTGTACTCGTACTGCTGTTGCTCGTCCGCCTGCTTTAGGGTTCCATGCCGCTCGGCATTATCGTTGCTATTACAAGTCTGTGATTGATTATGATACATTGCAGTGCCGATACTGTGCTGGGTGCTGCTTCCCGCAAGGCCGCCGCGCTATTGCTTGCCACCGCTGCTGAGTCCGCCCCTCGGACCGTATCACTGCGTGCCCCTCTTCATCAACAGCTTGCTGCCTCAATTTGCTTCTGCTCCTCCTTGCGGACATTTTGTTCCTTTGCAAATGGGGCCATGGATGCCCCAGCTAGAGAGACAGACATTTCCTCTTCCATCATATCCTAGATGTTGTCGCCGCCCTCTGCCCCCCCCCATCTGCCTCCTCCCCCTCTAGACTCTGTTTTCTATTCTTTTATCCCACCCCTCATCCCTCCCTCCCTAAATTTCCTTCCATTCTCGTCCATCTGCAAACTCCCCATCCCCGATATCCCACTCCAAGCTGCAATTACCGTACTTGCTCAACCCCCCCCCCCTTTTTTTTTTTGCCTTTCGCCTTTCTTGCTCTTCCACTTGTCCTTTCCCTCATCACCGAACCTGCATACCCTGCTACCATCCATATCTGGTAGTCTAGCTGCGACTTCTACGAGAGTGAGTGAGTTTGCTTGGTTTGAGCTGGAGCGTGCATACCCCTTACTTACTATTCTACGTCTCCCATCGTCGTCTCTCCCCCGAGAGGTCTGGGACAATCTTGTTAAGTGAGCAGGAAGGAAGAGAAATAGTATAAAAAAGTAGAAGATTCCATTTTAAATAATCACCAAATCTTGAGGAAAACCACAGCTTTAAATCCAGCCCACGTTCCGAGCCTGCACAGGGAATTGGCGTCCAAGACACAAGTTCGCGTCCGGCTCAGGTAGCAACATCAGTGCTCGCAGAGTGTGCAGCGCAACAACCTTCTTCTCTGTGCCTGGAAGTTCTGTCCGCCCACCCAGTGAAATTTCCTCGGGCTGATTTTAGCCTCCGTCCGCCATTGGTCCCACCGAGTGTTGCGGGATACAGTTGAGAGGGAAACCCAGTCCAGCACCTAAAAGCAGGGAATTTCAGGGAGCCGAGCTGCAAGAGTAAAAAAGGAAGGGAAAGAGGAGAAGTAGGACAAGCCCCTCGATTATTTTCCTCGACTGGACGGAAAGCTGGAATCAACATCTTTGGATCTGTCGGTTGGCACTTTGGAACAATATCGGGAGCAGATCGATCATCATCACTCTTTGGGACAGGGCCAGCGGCGAGAAAGAACGGACGAAAAAGAGCAAGAAAAAAAAGAGAAAATAATCTAAAAAGTGCGCTGTGGGAGGAGAAACCGGGAATAGACCTAAAGTTACGGTTTACTCACCTAGAGCAACGGTACAACCACAAGACTTAGCGTCAACCTCTATCCCCTCCTCTCTTCACTTCTCCACTCGCTCCTCCTTACACCCATTTGCTGCTTTTTGCGCCCAACGAAAGTGACAGGTGGGTGAGAGTCGACCAAACCCTCGACTATTTTTACTTTTACGCCGGGAGTATCCAAAAAGTAGAAGAAGACATCAACCATCATGGTCACGGCATTTCAATTCTTCCGTGGCGGGGGCACCTCACCAGCCTCGTCTGCTCCAGGAACACCCCTCCTAACCTCTCACGTCACTACGGCTCAATCGTCATCGACAGCGCCCGCGACTCCGATTGCGGGACCTTCCCCGACCACCGCTACCGCTCTTCCAGAGCTGAGCTGCCTATCTCCACTTTCACGTAGACAGTCGCCCGTTTTGCGTACTGGCTCGACTCCCCTGGGTAGTTCGGGTAACGGGACTACCACTGCCACTTCTCATTCAAATGCTGTCGCTTCCCCAAGGCCTCAATTGCCTTTGAACACGGCTGCTGCGGTAAGCTCCTCAGCCTCTAACATGCTTAGAGCAGTAGCGGGTCAGAGGTGAGCGCTTTTCGTACTTTCCGTTTGTGTCCTGGTTTCTACCCGCGAAGTGCGCTGTCCTTGGTGTCACATCTCAACAATTCCCTGAATTTGTCTCTCATTTTCTTTTGCTGCAATTGCTCTTTTGGCCATCTGGCTTCTGTGTTTTGTCTTGTTCACGAGATGTGGCGTGCAATTTCAAATGGCCTACGAATATTACTTCTCTTCAACCCTCAAAGCTGGACTGACGGTCCGGATATTGAACACAGATCAGATGATGATGAGAACTTGAGCGGCCAGACAACACCCCACCCAAGCGGCCTAGACAAGAGATTGCCTGGGATACTACATGGTTTCTCACAGGTTTGTAGTGAACTTCTACCTTTTCTCCGTCGAAACACTACACCGCTGGAGCCAAGACTCCCACCCCAATCCAGAAAAACAGTTTCCTTTGAATCCAGCTCGTGTCATTTCCTTTCTGCCTCCTTGTCGGATATGGGATTAGAGGGGAAAGAGAGTAAAAGACTGACAGGGGACGTTTTTTCGGACGGAAAGGATACACCCCCGGTCACACCTCGAGGGACCGCGTCAACCGGTAGTACACTAAATGGTTCTACCGCGGCTACAACCCCTTCAACTTCTAGGCCCAACTCAACATCCGCATCCAACAATAACACTACACCAATGTCCCCCAAACCTATCAGTCCTGGGAGCGGAGCCTCGGGTGCTTCTGGTACCATGAATGCGGCGGCTCATGCAGCAGTTGTTCCCCCAAAGGGAAAAATGGTTGTCAAAATCATCGAAGCGAGGAATTTACGACCTAGCAAGGACCCATATGTTGTTTGCACCTTTGAGAGTAACGAGTTTATTTCCAAAGGTCCTAAAAAGTCTGATGACTCAGGCGACGGTTCTGATAATGAGAAGGCGGCCCTGGCTCCTGGGCGGGGAATCGCAATTCCCATGAAAAGCCGTCAAAGCTCCAGTACTAGCCTTTCGGAATTGCAGGGTGGGGGTTCAAAGAAAGGGATAACAAATCCCAAATGGGAACATGAAGCGGTATTGTGAGTTTACCTAATTTATGTTGGCATTATTCATTTTTCTTTTATTTCTATTTTTTTTTCCTTTTTTTCTCTGCCCACTTTCCACTTCCACTTCTCGCCGCTTTCACATGAATCTTTTGTCTTTTATTTTTACGTCTCCCCCCACTTTGGGTGGATTTATAGCCCCCACTTCAACCTGTGTCACCTTCGCTATTTTTCTAGCATCCAACTGGAAAGCGTAAAAAAAAAAAGAGCGGCTGCCGTTGCTACATAGACCAACAATGGGAAGGATATTTCGCTGACGTTGCATAATCAGTGATGTGCTTGGTGAGCAATCAGAGATTGACGTGTCGATATATGACCGTTCAAACCAAGAATGCTTTTTGGGCCATGTTCGAATGTGTCCTTTGGCTACTAGGGAACAACAATCTGGTCTAGATAATTGGTTTGCTTTACAGCCCAGAACACATCATGAGAGTATTGCGGGAGAGATTCGATTGCAGATTAGCTTCGAGAGAATCTCTAAAAAGCATTATGGCCCTGATGATTTTGAAGTGCTACGGCTGATCGGTAAAGGTGAGTTTTATGTTGCTGCAATCGGTCCGAATCGTCTGCGTTAACCCGGATACTAACATTATACACAGGAACTTTCGGTCAAGTCTATCAGGTCCGGAAAAAGGATACTAAACGGATTTATGCTATGAAAGTCCTGTCCAAGAAAGTAATTGTTCAAAAGAAGGAAGTGGCACACACGCTTGGTGAACGTAACATCCTTGTCAGGACCGCGACTACCGATTCACCATTCATTGTTGGATTGAAGTTCTCGTTCCAAACGCCCACCGATCTCTACTTAGTGACGGACTATATGTCTGGAGGGGAGCTGTTCTGGCATTTGCAAAAGGAAGGCAGATTCAAGGAAGATCGTGCCAAGTTTTATATCGCGGAGCTTATTCTTGCACTGGAACATCTGCACAACCATGATATCGTTTACCGGGATTTGAAGCCAGAGAACATTCTACTTGATGCTAATGGCCACATCGCACTTTGTGACTTTGGACTTTCGAAAGCGAACTTGTCTGCGAATGCTACTACAAATACATTTTGTGGAACTACCGAGTACCTCGCTCCAGAAGTTCTGCTGGACGAACTGGGGTATACCAAGATGGTTGATTTCTGGTCTCTGGGAGTGCTGGTGTTCGAAATGTGTTGCGGGTGGAGTCCGTTCTATGCCGAGGATACCCAACAGATGTATAAGAACATCGCGTTCGGGAAGGTCCGCTTTCCACGGGATGCTCTCAGCCTTGAGGGTAGAAACTTTGTCAAAGGGGTAAGTTTAAATCCCCCCAGATTTGGCGCAGCATGTGCACTGGCTAGGTTTTATCGTCTTAGCCGTGCATCTGGGCTGATATCATGACCTCCATCCTAGCTTCTCAATCGAAACCCGAGACATCGTTTGGGGGCTACA
Source organism: Tuber indicum (assembly GCA_006112555.1). Classification (NCBI taxonomy): domain Eukaryota; kingdom Fungi; phylum Ascomycota; class Pezizomycetes; order Pezizales; family Tuberaceae; genus Tuber; species Tuber indicum. The sequence goes on along the minus strand of VBSK01000070.1, from coordinate 27,865 downwards.
CTTGATGCGAAGGAACTTAAGAGTCATCCTTTCTTCAATGACGTGGATTGGAACGAGCTTTTACGCAAAAACGTTATACCCCCTTTTAAACCGACGCTTAGCTCGGAAACTGATACATCAAACTTTGATCCGGAGTTCACCAACGCTCCGATGTCTCAGTCATTGAATGCGCGAGCTGCTGCGTTGGCTTCTGGAAATCTGGCAGCAAGTACCCCCCTTAGCCCGGGGATGCAGGCCAATTTCAGAGGCTTTACTTTTGTGGATGAGAGTAGCATTGATGATCACTTCTTAGGACGGGATGAGTTAGCGCGAATGGATGAAGGCGAGGAGGATGGCGATTGGGACGAAAGACATGATAATAGGAGAAATAACGACGACGAAGATGATGCGAGGGGATTCGACGGAAGGGGCAATCGCATGAGTGGAATAGTCAAAACCGGCCAAGCAGACGATGAGGCAGGCATATTCGTTAACGACGGTATGGATATATAGCGAGTGTTTCCCTTTTTAGTTGGAGGATACGGGTATCTGTTTCGGATTTCCATTTAAAGTTCTTTTTCTTTTTTTCGTTTCATCCTCGAAAGCATTGACAAAATAGCATCATCTGGTATACTTCATGGCCATTGGTAAGATTAACTAGTGCAATTCCTACGAATATGGGATTATTATTGTTCCCCATTTCGTTTCATTATGTTCTGTGGCTGCTTCATAGTGTTCCTGACTTCTACTACTACTACTTAGTATTTGCCCTTTTTTCATGTTTTTTCATTTTTTTTTTTTTTTTGCCCAACCGATTGTGCGAAGAAAGAAGGAAGGAAAAAAAAGAAACGAATTTCCTTTTTGAATGTGATTTTAACATTTTTCTCATTTGTTCCTATCACGATCTCGAGCAAAGAAAGGCCAGGAGGAGAGGAATTGAATAAGGGAGAAAGAATTGCATGGCAGTATAGGCTAGCAAGCGGTCATTGAGATTTGGAACTTTGTTGCTTAGATTAGCAATAAGTGTTTCGTTTCTTTTTCTCTTTCTCATTTTTTCTCATTTTTTTTACATAATTAATTTTTGTTATATCACGGAGCACAGGGTTATTTTTCCATTTTCCATTTTTTTCCACTTCCCCTTATCTCCTGCTTGTTCTTTTCATCCCTTCTCCTCACTCTTTAGTGGTTACTCCGGAGGAGAGGAAGAAAGAAAGAAAAAGATCATTCTTAAGTTAATCAAATTTGAGCAATTGCATGCTACTAGTATGGTAATTTCGTTTGTTCACACTTTCTTCTTCCACGAGCTAAAGCACGCTTATTACATCTACCTATCTTTGTAGTTGTGCCTGCGTAAATTGCTTGTTTTTTATTTTCCCATTTTTAACTTTCTTGTTTATAAGGTGGCATATCATTGCATAGCATAAGATGGGTGGATGACTCGATGAATGAAAGAGGATTTATTTTGGTTTATCCGTAGTTGGCATTTGGAGGCGTTTTTGTGAGGCGAGTGATAATTGGGATGGGCTGGGGGTTGCCGTGTTGTGGCGTTCATAAATGTGTGCAATGGGAGTACTCGTAGTTAGGGAGGGGAATGGAAGAATGGAAGAAAAGGGTACTGTACTAGTACTGTACATAAAGTTGTAGTGTAAGCGGGTGTATAAAAGCGTTGGTTATCAGAGAATGCTTGAGGGTGATTTGAGAATTCTGGAAAAAGAATGGGGAAGTATGATATCCTTTGCAAACTGGTGGTATGCATCGCCTGCAGCCTGGTGACCTATCATAGTACCGATAGCTAGCCTTGAGCTTCCAGGGTTTGCCTGGTGAGCAGCTTCTGATGAAATGGTACGGTGTAGTATCAGTATCATACCCTATAGTATGATATGATAATTATTATAATATGAAATGTCATATCATACAAGCAACACTTGTAGGAATCCGATACCGACTCTCTAGCTCTAGGACTCCTGGCACGTCCCGGTCCCGACTCAGGGCGTACCGCGTACCGCGTACCGTGCAACCTGGGAAATATCGTACCGGAATGCACCAGCACGAGGAGGTGCTGTGGAGGGTCACCAGCCTTTACAAGTAGAGGAAGCAGAACAACCCAGGTAGATAAAAAATCCTCAAGATTGAGTGGCCGTTATTGAAAAAATTATAAACCCCCGAAACAATTTCCCCACGGGCCGTGCTGTCTGTCCCTTGCCAGTGTGTTCTGGCTTTTCCTGGATATCGGGTGTTGTAGGACCTGGGAAAGCAATATACGGCGGGGTGGAGGGGATCTAGCCATGTTTTGCGGTGAAAGGCCAACCCCTCCCCCCCGGATATAACGGTAGGAGTTAAGTAGGAGAGGTGTATGGATTGGCCAAGAAGTGGGTTTTATTTTGTTGAGAGGTTCCTCAGACTATTGTACTCGTACTTTTCAGACGCCTGGATTGGCTGAACTCCAACAAATCTGACCGGCGGAGTCACTAATTAGAAAAGGGTGAGGAAAGTTGGTTAAGATGGCTGGGGGAAGGTTCGGGGGGAGCGGCAAGATGATAACATATTATACATGTCATAGCGGGGGTTTTTTATGGGAGATATATAGTATTTATAAGTGTATCCACTAGCGAAGGCACGTGCAGACCACAGATGGCGAGGAGGACCACAATGTTCGGGGAGGGAGGGAAAAAAAAACTCCAACTGGGCGGAGGAAGACGGGACAAGGTGTAATCGCCCACAATTGCTTCGTTAGCTATGGGGATTACCATTTCGGATGATATTAAACTGGGTACTTGGACCCGATCCTGAGTGGACAGAGAGCATTATGCGCAACGCTGAGCTGGAGAGTACAACACAGTTCAGTATTTCATTCAACACCGGGAGTCTGGATCACACTGTTAGTGGAGACAGCAAGGAGGAAGAAAGCTGCCGCTGCGAAGTGTGTTCGCTCGAATGGGGAGATCTAGCGGGATTCGCAAGCGTATGGTGATGCTGTCTCTAGGGTCATGAGGGTGTGCTCGTGGACGTACACTGGACCGCTTGAAGAAATTGCAATGGGCAGGACCATTGGAGCGCTGTGCGAGATGTTCTTGAGGCGATCTAGCTAGCTTGCTCTCCCCGTATACTCGGGATGTTGACTAAAAGCTCGATTTAGTGTGCGGGGCAGACGCACTTCGAGAGCCTGTGTGCGGGAGGGCGAGAGGTAGAAGAAACTCACCCTACCAGACCCTCTTGTATTCTCCCATCTACGCATGTCCGCGTTGATCCAGCCTTGTGCTTCTGGAATACGCCCGTACCTCGTTAATTGATGTCGAGATCTCGGGGAGAAGAAGATAAAACCTTCATTGATACTTCTTGATTGTGTTTTTACTCTTTTTCCTTCCTTCCTTCTCTTCATTCCTCCCGTTACGTCAGGCATGTCAGAAATTTCCTGTTACGTGTGGAAGGGATTTTGTATGAAGAAAAGAAGGGAAAGGTGGAGTAGTATAATGGCGCAGACCAGATTACAATACTACGTCTTATCACCTTATCCGAGTGACGGAGTATGATAGCCTCCCAGGGTTATGAAAATTTTTACTCTCCAGTTCTTGCACTGCTACCTCTTGATGCTTTTTGTGTGTGCGTTTGTGTGTGTGTTAGAGGTATTATAGAGTGTTAGCTTGCCCTTCGGGAGAGGTGGAAGAGGAGGAAATTCAGTTCTTGGTGTCATAGGTCGGCATGCTGGTGTTCTGGGTATTGTGGAGATTCCCCTCTCGCGCTGACCGGGTCATTGGCCTGAGCCGGCTCGGCCAGCACGATTAACGTCGTGAACCTGGTGTGGTGATGCTTTCCAAATGTCATGTGGGATCACTCGCATCCGCTGGGGAGTTTTAGTTTTAACAATAAGGGGTTGTCACCAGCTGGGAAGTATCGTAATGCTAGCAGGACTCGATCGTGGTTGTTCGGTGAGTGCTCGAGATCATGAGAGCCTTCGTTTCTCAACCAGCACTATGTGGTTCCACCGGACTCAAATATGTGTTAGAAGAGACAAAGAGGAGATGAAATCGTATTGTAGAAGACAATGATCCTAGCTAGAAGAAGAAGAGAGTAAAGGGAGAGGAGAGTGCTGTATCCGAGAGGATAAGCTCATGAACAAGAAGGTGAGGTAAGTGGTGACCGAGCCTCACTTGAGGCTATGGCAAGAGTACGAGTACGATACGATACAGCTATGATTTCTAATAATATGTGCTCCACCAGCCTTTCCCTGTCCCTTGTTTCGAGCATTTGTCGTTTCGTTCACAGCTAAACCGGTTATGGACATGTGGGTTTTTCTTCTAGACCCCTCTAGATATCTGCGTATGTGCAAACACCCTCGCTGGCGACATTGGCGTCCTTACTTTCCGCTTTGTAAGGTATCCTTTATAGCAGGAACGAGGCTGTTGTGGACTAAATTATGGGTGATCCCTGGGGGGATCTGCGAGGGATGTCGTGCTTATACGGTGGTTACCGCTGTCACCGTGGGCCATACCGCAAAAGAGATATGCTATCATAATATTATAGAGAATTGAGGGCGAGAGAGAGCCATCTTGGAGTTGTAAGATACTATCATAAAATACTGAGTGTCGCTAAGATTCAACAGCACATTGGAACAACCTACAAGTTGAGCCATGCCCCCCAAAAATGGAATGCCAGTACCGTATATCCCATTTGCACAAAGGCCGGAAAAGCGCCATTTTTCTGGCGTGCCAAACAGTGCCCAAGTATTGCCTCCTTGTATTAAAAGGAAAGCTGTCCGTTGAATTCAGGCATGTGAATTTTACACGAACCGGTGCTGTGACAACCTTTGCAAAATCGTTAATAATTCCAAGACCCCTCGGCTGGTTCTAGGGAAATACATTTTCTCATCTCTTTTATCCTTTCTTGAGTGGGTCGCCTAATGGCTTGCCTGATATAATATGGTAGGGAGATGTTCCAACCTTAGTCTCACAGTTTCTCAGGAACCCAAGGTTCTCGCTCAGTTGAGATCTGGGGGTTACCCGGCCTTAACGTGATACACAATCCCCCCTTGTTTTTCGCTTGCCGTCGCGTCTCCCCGGAATTACTCACATCAACTGCGCTTCAATACTTTCACCATTCACCCCACTCTCCGCCCCAATCTTCCGCTGATAACCTTAACCGCCTTTAATTCACCCTCATTTTTTCTTTTCCGTCTCCGCCCTACATCATGCCACGCGCACGCCGAGTTCCTCGTTAGTACCTACCTGCATCATTCCTTCTTTCCTCCTGCTCTTACCACTAACTTGCTCTTCACCCTCTCTCCAGCACCTCTCGAACCTCCCTCCCCCGATCCAGCCGATGAATCCGCTCCCAGAACAGCGACGCAAACTCCCCAGCATGATGGCGACTCGGGATCTCCATCGACGATGAATGAAACCGGGACCGAGCCATCCACTCCCGCTGCGGCCAACGTAGCCGTCAAGCGCAAACGTGGCCGACCCTCTAAAGCGTCACTCGACGAGGCTCGTCGGTTGTCTACGCCTCTTCATGATGACGATGCGGGGCAGGATACATCTGATGTAGGAACACCCCTTACCAACGCTGCTGGCGCAACCCCGCAAACCCATGGTTTCGGTCTTTCGTCCAAGAAACGCCGGGGACGCCCCCCAGCTTCGGCCAAGGCCATGCGGAGCCGAGGTGGTCCGTCTCATGTTACCTCTGTCCCACTTGACAAGGATGGCAACCCCCAGGAAGTAGAGGACGATGAGATTGTTCTCCCTGAGGATCCCGCTGGTGAAGAGAAGGTGGACAAATTCGGCTATCTGCAAGGTGGTAGAGAGTATAGGTGCCGAACATTTACTATCCTTGGCCGCGGAGAGCGACTTTACATGCTCTCCACGGAGCCCGCGCGTTGCATTGGTTTCCGCGATTCGTACTTATTCTTCCAAAAGCACAAGCAACTTTTCAAGATTATCATGGACGAGGATGAAAAGTTCGATATGATCAAACGGGATCTTATCCCTCACTCGTATAAGGGTCGCGCCATTGGTGTTGTAACTGCGCGCTCAGTTTTCCGTGAATTCGGCGCAAGAATAGTCGTCGGCGGTCGGAAGGTCACCGATGATTACTGGGAAGCCCGGGAAATCACTGGTGGTGCCATTGAAGGACAGCTCGCGGACCCTGAAGATCGTCTTCCACAAAGAGGTGAGGAATATAACAGAAATCAATATGTCGCATGGCATGGCGCTAGTAGTGTATATCATACGGGACAGCCGAGCGTTCCTATGCCCCAGGGGAATCAGCAGGCACGGAAGAAGAAAGTTGTCGTTACAGATACCAATTGGATGCTCGAACACTCTCGAGCTGCAAGGTTTGCGACACCCCCTTGAGTACACTCTTTAGCTTTGTATCATTTGTCAAGATCCCGGCTAACCTCTCTTCACAGCCAATTCAACTCCCGCCTTCTTTCCCAGCGTCAACAGTCTTACTCCAAGGGTGTCTACGAACCACACACCAATCTAATATTTCTCCCGGAGGGCACTCAACCTACGCACGCCAAATGGCAACACCTCCCTACCGATGACGTCTCAAAAGAGAATGCTAGAGGCGTCGTCATTGAAACCATCTTTGAAACCCCTCCTAATAATATCACCCTTGGCCTCGACTCACACCTCGGTTTCACAGACTGGAGCCAGGCCGCTATTGACAGTCTGGAAACAGAGGAAGAGCGGACTGCTGTTAGGGAGCAGATTAAACGGCAAAAGGTCTGGAGGGAAAAGTGGGGTCTTGGTGAGGATGGAGGATTGGGCGGAGGTCTGGTAATGTCGGCTTAGAAAAGTTTTCCTCTTTCTTTCCTTGCCTTTCTCCATTTATTTGTTCATGTTGATGTATTACTATTGTTGCTGCTACCTCACCGGCTCCTTGCCACATGTTCTTTCCCCACGTTTAGTTCTTTCGTTCTTCTCGGAAAATGGATTTGTGTGGGCGTGATGGGTATATCATACTTTCTAGATTTGGTGGCTTTGGCAGCCTTTTTTATTTTATTTTATTTTTACAACACTCGTTGGCGGGAAAATGGTTATGGATGTAATATACCATTATTCATTGTTATGCAAGCGGTTCTCACCTGCGGTGTCATATAGACCGAGTGTTCGAAATGCACACGGAACCTGCGAATTGAAGTGGATCCTAAACATCAGAGAGACTCCCCAGTGTGATACTTTTCTCCCCAGGCCGTCGCCGCCCGCCGCATCCCGGCTCATTCGGTACATACATAGCAATGGAAAGTACTGTTAGGTAATGAAGAGGACGGGAGTCGGAGCGCGGTATGTCAGTCAGTCTCGTATTATATAGTATTGTTATATTTCCCAGCAACTTGCCCGCCGGTCCGGCGGTGAAGCGGAGAATACTGTACTGTACCCCATGCATACCGACACCCCCGATTTGGTCATATTATACAAGTACTAGACATTCTCTGACCCTAGCTCACCCACTCACTCACTCGCCAATCCTAGCGTACAAGAGCTTACAACCCCCCTTCCCTTGCGAAAGTAATTTTCTAAGCACGATAGAGAATGCAAGGGCCAGGCCGGATCAACCCCCACTATCTATCTGTCCATCTATCTATCTAGGAAAACGCAAGTGATATCAAACTGCGGGAGCGGATCACCTCCTGATGCCGGATCGGCAAACTACTCCCTCCACCCAGCTTTTCCGAGTGGTCTATGGTATATAACGCGCCGTGGGTTGAAATGCCGTGGAGTGTTAGCACTCCTTTTTGCCCCCCCCCGCTACGCTCGCGGTCGTGGGATGTGGTGTTGTATTGAGGTGAAGTACCGGTGCGCCCCGCTGGGTCTTTCGGTGCATGTATTGATTGGTGGATTTTGGTAGTCGGTTGGATTTTTCTGATCTAATCTTTTTTTTTTTTTTTTTTTGTTTTTTATATGATAGTGGGATATTCTGTTCTTTGTGTGACTGGCTGGCTGGTCCTTGCGTTCGGCGGACGTTAGTCAACGAATATATACCAAGGGGTTGGTATGGCTTATCATTCATTATGAGAGGGTGTCTTGGGAGTGACAGTATTGGGGGATTTAAAAATCGTGATACTCGGACGGCACTGCTCCTGTCTTGCCGGTCATGGTCATGAGCCTGGCCAATAATTTAATTTAAGTAGCACCGGGAGACCGTGCGACCAGTAAATAAACAGGATACGTATCAATGATCGCCAAGACCGGTTTCCGCAGCAGTTATAAACAAATAGTTGAATCACTTGTACGATATATCGTATGATAGAGGATTTTTTTTTAAAAAAAAACATCAAAAACTTTTGTGCTATGCATGGTATCAACTCTGTGAACAAGAGAAGCGAAAAACAGAGACAAGGCTAATTTGGCAAGAATCTAGACCACCATATACGCTATGCCTTCCCGAGACGCCACATATTACCCTACAGCATACTGAACCCAAGAAGATAGAAGGAGACGGGGTATACCGGTAATCGTAGCAGAATAAAGCCACAAGTTCTAACTCACAAACCAACTAATAAATCTCCAAGTTCTCCATCCCTTTCAAGGGGCTCGGGAACCCCCGCCCACCACTACGGCCCTTGGAAGGACTCCTCCCCAGCGCCTCCCGTCTAAGCACTAACAACTCCCTCCTCAGCGCCTCATTCTCACCCTCGAGTTCCTGTATCCGCTCGGCTGCGCCCGGGGGTGTGTCTTCGCGAACTAGAATATCGAGCAGCCACATGGTTAGCACCGTCTGCACGAGAGTTTAAGCAGGTATAATACTTTTGATGCCCTTACGCAGAATCTCCAGCTTCCCATCGACGTAGCCTTCCCGCCACTCCTCTTCCATCTCAAAGTGCTCCAGTGTCTCGCGGCGGACTTCTTCCAGGCGCTCTTCCATCTCGTCTGCTACCTCTTCGCGCACTTGCTGCTCGGTTGATAGGCAGCGTTCCTCGGCGTCGCGCCAGCGGGCTTCAGTCTCTTCCAACTGCGCTATTAGGCGCGCTATCAGGATGTCTTTGCTGTCGTCTTGGGTGACGGAGGTTGGGATTACTGCTAGTTCGTCTAGAGTGGAGGAAGCGGCGCTGGAGTCGGACATTCCGGAGATCTGCCGGCTGGATGCTCGGGGGACTGTCACTTCTCTGGCCAGCGCGGAGTAGCGCAGTATCTGCGTCGTAGCGTTGAAGTCACCCATGGCGTCCGCGGTGACTATCATGCTGGCCCTCTGCCCCCCACCCCCAGCGCCCGAAAATGAATTGGAGAATAACAGCTCAGTGAGCTTCGACTGGCGCCATGGAACCACAGCTGGTTTTCCGTTATCGCTGACTTGCGTTTGTAATTGCAAACACTGGCCCAAGCACATTAAGGAGCGATTGATAGAACCCGCCTCGGCAAGCCTTTCCCCCGCAGTCTTCGCAGTACGGGCGCGTTCCGAACCAGCAAGATCAACTATATGCAGGCTCGCTCCGCCCTTCTCATTCCCTCTCGGAGAAAACCTCTTGACTTCTACCTGGAGGAAGGCGTGACTGCGAGAGCTTACTGAGTTACTATGCGTTGGTGAGGCCCTGCGAGAGGCTTGTCCATGTTCTAATATCTGGAGTGCCTCCTGGAAGTTTTTCGTATAAACCTTGCGAAGGCCCGATACTACCTTTTTAGATTCCTTGGAGCTATCCCAAGCTGCAGTTGTCGAGGGTTTCTTAAAGATCAGAGCTTTGCGACGGTTTTGATTATTGATACTCAAATCGTCGAGCAAGTCGAATATACGATCATTGTATAGCTCATACATTGATATAAGGACAGCATATTTTGATTTGCTATCCAGATCTACCGACAAATCACTGACATCAGGCGCCTTTGGAGTGGAAATGTGGGCAAGCGACGAGCGTTTTGATGTATGTCCATCCTGAAGCCTGTGAGCTAAAAAATTCCCTGGCTTGGGCCGCTTAGTGGGGGTCTTTACTAGAGCGCTATTCATCCTTTCGTGAAAGGTAACAGCATCCATTAATATAGCTTCCGTATGATCGCTCCCCATAATATCAACTCTGTCGTAATCCACCACTCTATCCCCTATACTTGAGAACAGCACATCCAGAGCCATCTGTGTCATACCCTTCTGATCCTTACTGCCAAGTATTGTATGTGTCTGCGGTTCAGTTCGAGTTCCTTACTGTTAGTTCCGGTTCCAATCATTAGGGGCGCAAGCCCACCTTCCCACTCCCGGTAACACCCAACGTGGCCAGTGTTCCATCCCGCCCATTTATCGCCTGCTGCAACAACGGCATAACCGTCTCGACAAACACATCCTTCTGCTCCGAGAGCTCGTCAAAGATGCTCGTGAATCCGAACTTTTCGATAGCTCTAAACCTATTTCTCTCCTGTGGAGGCGTCACATAGACAAAATTTTGGCTTGGGGCCGAGGTCAAGAAGCGTGTTTCCGAAACCGAGGATTGCGGCGATGATGGGCGAAGTCTTAGAAATACTTGGAATAGCTGTGCTGTTGAAGGCGGTGGAGATTTCGCGCTCTCCATAGCTTATGGTTTTGGTTCGCTACTCCTGGTTATTTCCTTTTTCTTTCTCCCTCTCTCTCGGGAACAGAGCGAAAGGTATTGTGGAAGGAGCCGTGTGTGATATGCAGAGCAGGCAAGATGTGATTTGTACTTTATATAGATTTTCGTAGCGGGGAGATGTTGGTGGGGGGGCTTTTGATAATCGGCGGAGAGTTTAAGGATGGTGGACGAAGCAAACAAAACAAGAGGGGGACAAGGAAGGTGCAAGGTGAGCCGGTTGCTGGGGCAACTGAGTCCGACCATCTGGCAAGGACGGAAACACTCCCACTCCCTTCCGCTTGGTAAGGAGGGTGATGGGAATTGTTTATTTTTACCCAAGTATCTTCATGCATTGACCCAGCATCGGGTGAGATGCGTGTGTTATTTCGAGAATGATAATTTAGATTATCTGCAGAGGGGGGCTAATAAGCATTTTCTTTTTTGGAGAGAAGCCCGGCTATTGTAATCTTGTATAACCACAGTGGAAATCCTGTAAAGAAAAATAAAATAATAAATAATAAGAATCAGAGGGCAGGTACCGTACCGGTATTAGGTGAGTGCGGCTACCGTAGATACAAGTACCTTTTCCTTTCTTTTCTTTTCTTTTCTTTTCTTTTCTTTTCTTTCTTTCTTTTTCTTTTCCTCTCCTAAATAAGTCAAAGCTCATACCGGTAGTACCGGTACGTGTATGATACGGTAATTTACTAGCAAATGGGAAATTCCTTCGATCACCGAGCCCTTGGTTGTCTACGAGTACGAGTACTTACTACACAATGCAAGTAGACTATAGCGCCCGAGTACTGGTACAACTTCTTACATACACATGAATAGTGGCATAACATGAATAGAAGAAAGAAAAAAAAAAGAAAGGAAAAGGAAGGAAATAAATATCATACCAGATATGACAGTGCCCCAACCCGACTTAGCGCTATCCCATTGTGGTATCTCAAGACTACCGTAATGATTAGAGATGAGAGAGAATTACTCTTCCTAGCCAATCAAATCCATTCTCCAAATTGAGCCTTCCAGTACGACGTCACACACGTTCTCAGAAATACTGCAGGAGGGACACAACAGAGAAACAACCCCCTTCCCCCAAACCTCACCCAATCAATCATCCATTGTCCCCTTGCCTCGATTTCCCTATTGGAAATATTGCCTCAGACCCCGCAAGTAATACGGGGCACGGTATCTACGATACAGAGTTCCACAGTGGATACAATCCCTCCTGTTCACTTTTTTCTCCCACTCCCCCACCCAACCTCGCGTACCTAATCCGGCAAATATCAAAAGTAAATAAATAAATCCCCATCCGCCCTTTCTCAGCCTCGCCCACGAACTTCCCCTTCCTCATCCCCCCCAACCCTACCTACATCTTTATCCCAATCGCTTTATCCCACACCTATCCATACACCCATCGTGCCAAAAAATGTCCACCAGAAAGCGTAAGCAAGAAGCCGCCGCTGAAGAAGGCGAGGAGGAAGAGGAATTGCAAGCTCTTCCATCTGATGAATCAGAGGAGGAGGAAGAGTAAATTCCCCCATCTCCCCTATTCCAATCCCACCCTTTCCCCAATGCTAAAACGAGAGGATAGGTATGTAGATTCCGGACCCGAAGATTCCGGTGCCGAGGAGGAGGAGGAGGAAGAGGAGGCCGATGAGGAGGAGGAGGAAGATACGGCTGAAGCCTCAAAACCGAAGAGGCGCAAATTGGAGAAGGGCGATGAGGATGAGACGGAAGTTGATGATGGTGAGGGGAAGGAAGATGGTAAGCTACTCACTCTCCTTTGTCTTTTACCCTCACCCTGCGCGCAGTGGTTGACAGCAATAGAACCCAAAGACGACAAGGAGGAAGAAGGAGCTGAGGCAGAAGCTAAAGCCGAATCGAAAGCTGAGGCGGAAAAGGCTGAAGACTAGGACTAGGAGGAAGAGAAATAAGTAGTTCCCCCTTCCCTACGCAGCGGCCTCCCGAAGCAAAGACTGATTGATATTCAGCCCAGTTTTCCCTACTTCCTCTTTCTCCCTAAGATCAATTGACGTTCGGGATATCATCATCGTTCATGTGTACTTCCACTCCACTATATTTTGTTCATTTTCTCAGAAAAATATTTTCGGAAAAGGAAAGGGGAAAACAAGAAAGGCCGAATCCAACTGAAAAAGATAAATGAAGCGCGCGTTTTTGATAATCTTACATTCTTGTTGTTTGAACTCGAGTAACTTCCATTCCCTTGCGTTGCATCGGTCCAATGAGGATCCATTTGGGAATGGAATAATTAGTAATAAGCCATTTTGTTATCATACTAATTGATTGTGATCTCATGAGGTCCAATGGATGGATAGGAGGAATAATGGATGCGTTGCAATTAGTTTGGCAAGCCAATCGTGCTGCCCTACCAAAGTGATAAACAAACAGGGTTTTAGTGGTAAAACAAGCCCACGTATCATGATTGAAGAGAGAATGTTGCGAAACTGTGCAGTTATCCCTTACCACCCCAGCAATACTTTACTACAGTACAAGTATAAGTAAGCCGTAAGAGGCCCGACCAGCAACCCCATTGAAGGCGAGTGATCGTGATTGCATGAGCAGTACCATTTTTTACCATTGTTTGGCAATCCACCTGGGTCCACAGGGAACCGGGTCCACTACTCAAGCTATCACCGCACCAATCAAAACCATCCGCATGAGGTATCATACAGTGCAGTAACCATGACAATGCCCTCATCCGCCGATGAAAAAAAAAAACAGAACCCCAAGACTCGAGGGTAAAAAAGTGATTGGAACCAACAAACATAGCTCCCAAATCTCTACAGAACCCTACTATGGAGAGAACGAGAAAAGCCATACCATATTATATTATTATCATAATAATACCATACCTGTTCCTTTCTCAGAATGGGTAGCGGTAGATGGTAGGTGTTCATGAGAAAAATGAATTTCCTAAAAATCTCCCGAGCCCGGACCCTCTACACTAGAAGGCCACTGATGAACAAACCAAACCCTTCCGCTTCCGTAACTTGGGTTGAAAGGGTAAGGAAAGGGAACCAACAATTGGGCTAACACTGGTCAACTACCGGTCAGAATTCCCCGCTGCGTTATTAATGACAGGAATTTGTAAATCAGGAAATTTGCACATCGTGGAAGTTAATCAAAGCAACAAGGTTTGAACGGGTGGAAGATCTCGAGTATGATACGATAGGCACACTTGATCTCACAGTGGAACAACAGAATACCACAAAAAATGAAAAAAATTAAGCAAAACCGGGGTTCCTAGAAGGTTCTCGACCAGGGGTCGGGTAACTGGCAGTGGTCGCGATTGTGTGGTTCAAGAGGAGGGGAGGGACAACACTTTTAACTATGGTATGATACAATGGGGACTCAGAGGTTTTGCTAGGAGGGTCGTCGGGATTGAACTGTTTTCACGAGAACATGGCATTAATATTTCCGAATGTGCAATAGCACTCGATGGCTCAACTTTGGAAAGTCATAAGAAAAGTTAGTAAACAAAGTGGTCATAAAACCGGAATGCTTAATTGTTTGTTAACTTGAAAACAAGTTTTGTTTTATTTAGTAACAATAAAGATTAAAGTGTTATTGCCAAAATTGGGAGAATCAACACAAGAGGTTGAAGAGATGAAAATGATACTTTAAGGATAGGGGAATTCTTCTAACTAATTTACTCAAAGTAGGTAGTTTTTCTTGCTCAACTTTGTGTTCTTCATAAAGTCAAATTTTCAATCAATCACGATTATAAACAATTTTTACTGAAAATTGAGTAACTATTTAATACAATTGTCTAGAATAGTGCTACAAACCGGATTGTGGCAAGGCAGATTGATGAGGCGGAACACGGTTTTCACATAACTTGTGATTGTGAGTTGTAGAAGTTTATTGTTATGTGATGACTCACAGTTGTGAGTTATGTGATGTTATGACTTTTATGCGTGACTTATACTTATGAGTTACAACTTTCATGTATATGACACACTTAGTATACATGACTTGTTATAAGGTTTATGATTGGTTAAGGTACGTTTTACAGTTGAATTATAGGAGTCAGCTGTTAGGTGGTAGCCAGGAGCAATCTTATCGGTTGGACTAGGGCCTGAATCTTAAGATCAGAGGTTGTCTGGGAAGACTTGTAAAGTAATAAAGAAGTAAAGATTCGGATTTGTAAACTTATTATATCGTTATGGTCTCTTCTCTGTTGCTTGCTTCCCTATCTAAACTGAAGACCTTAAACCTATTTATACTAATCTGCCGGTACTTAGTTTGCTTATACTAACTTATACAGAGAAGCTTTTGACTTTAGTTTCAACTAAGTGTGAATACTGTTTGATCTTGAAAGTCCGCACACCACTTCAACCTTTAATGAGACAAGATATTTATCTTGAGAGGATAGAGTCTTATCTCCAATAACCTCTCCACGATCTCTAGGCTTTAATGGACTAAGTACGTAGATGTAGTCCTAATGACTATCATTCCAATCGTCTGTTCTGATCAAGAAATAGCTAAGTTTGTTGTCAGGAACTGGTGCATAAACAATATATACTTGCATGAATCTTAAGGTGCCAGTATCATAGAAAGACTCATGCATCTCCAGTCTTCTAATTCAAGTATGGTTCCTCTCAGACCTCCTGCTTCTAAGAGGAACTCTTATTAAAGCTATCTGATATACATGTAGTCTTGAACGGGTAAAGGTGGTATCTGAAGTTTCTTGATAGTGTTGAATGTCTTCCATCTTATTGATGGAAAATCCCTTAGTTGGCAAGTTACTATTATAGGTGGTCTGCATGGTTTGTAGTCAGGGAGGTATGAATTAGAAATTATCTCAATTTCTATATAGCTTTGCTGCAACCAATTTGAGTCACCTGACTTCCATAGTAAGTTGAGTGATATTACCACCATGTCTGGCTGTATATGCCTCACATCAGTTGAGGATCTCACATGACTTACACTTATGAGTCATTGGATATTATTAGGCGGAGACAACCGGTATAGACTTAAGATTGTCTAGGCCAATCAAGATTCGTTTGTATAGACGGAGATTTGTCTAGGAAGGCTCGGAAGCAACTCGTTTCGTTTATGACTACTAAGAGCGCAAAAGGTAAAGTAGAATCATAAAAACAATATTATATTGTTAAGGTCTCTTCTCCGTTGCTTGATGATGTCTAAAGCTTGGAAGGTACTTCAGTATTTATATCCCACATCTGAGTGTTTGTGGACTACATCTATCTAACATACAAAATATGTACTTCTTCAAATCTAACTCGTAACGTTGAGTACTCCCTAAAGGTGTGGACACCGGGAGACCCTCAAAACCACCACACCCTCTTTGGTAATTACTATTTCTTTATCCGGAAGACATACTTGTCACAAGTAGTAATTAACTGATCCTCAGAGTCATTGGACCTGCAGCCGAGTTCTCAAGTTGAACTATATTGGCTCTAATAGTTCCTTTTGTTGTCAAGAGGATAAGTCTTGATACGAAGTTGCCTTTGCATATATGCCAGAGTCGATGACTTCTAGTTGTGATAGCTTGACAACCAACCGATGGAATTTGTTTCGATGACTTTTCCTTTGTAGAGGGGAAGTCATTCTATGGAATACTCTCATAATTCCTCGGTTGGCAACTCCTGGTTGTTCTATGTAGAGGGGGTGGACCTTCGTGTTGTGTTGGTCATAAATCCCGCAGCCACGGTATACCCCATATCATAGTTGCAACACTCCTTGGAGCCCGTTAGCTTCTCTGGTAGTGTTTCCAGGAGCTCTAGACTCTTTCTAGTTATTGGAGGGTGGGTGTGAATGCGTTGGGTCTTTGTTCTGAGCCTTCTAGCATTCATCTCACAACCTTATGCGAATACATCCCGTTACTTTCAGCCTATGTCAAAGATGTCACATCTTTAAAGCCTAGTAGCTCCTCGAGTAGTTGACGGATTGACTTCATTCCACTTCTCAGGTCTTGCAATTTTTTTTTTTTTTTTTTATATCATATATTCGTTGTTAAGGTACAAGAACTTGCATGCAGCGCTAGCTATGGCAAAAACAAAACCGTAAACACGCGCGTCCCTCCTCCGTCTGAGGCAAAAACCAAGAACCCCAAGCCCCTCTAGTATGGAGCCAACCACACATCTCGCCCTGAAACAAGCCCCCCTTACGACCCAGACGAACCAAGCCCCAAGAAAAACCCAAAACAGGAAAAGCAGGAAGCCCAAGGAAAAATCTCACCACAAAAGAAACCAAACTCATACCCACCAAACTACGCCCATAGCACGGCTGGCCGCTAAAAAGCTAACCCTCGATCGGGCCCAAGAGGACCAGGTGCACCGATTTATGGCGCGATCCCCACCGAGGGGAAAAACTTGACAAGGATAGATCCCGACCGACCGGAGACAGTGCAATACCAATCGGAGGGAGAGCGGCCAGGGCTGGGGCCCCCCAGAGGGAGGTAGCAGTAACGTGCCAGCTGGGGGAGCAGTAGGGTACTAGCCGAAGAGGTGGTAGTAGGGTACCAGCCGGGGGGCAGTAAGGTGCCAGCTGAGGGAGCAGTAGGGTGCTAGCCGAAGAGGTGGTAGTAGGATACCAGCCGAACGAGCCGAGGGAGGAGGAGGGAGGGGTAGACCCAGATGCCGAAACAACTATCGGAAACGTGTTCGTGTCTTAACTAGGCGGTCTCCATTAATCCCCTGTGCCCACAGTAGTCAAAACCACTGTAAAGGGCAGAGAGGAGGAGAGAGGCGAAATCGACCGTAGCCTGTTGAGAAAACCAACCACCAACCCCCGACCGTGGGACTAACCCGTACCCACCAGCGGGACAAGACCCGGACCTAGCAGAGGGACTGACCCGAACCGAGCAGAAGAAAGGAGAAGGAATCCATAGGAATCGCGTACCGCAAACCGTATTCCCAGCCGTCTGTTGTAGGGAAAAAAGGAGGAACCCGACCGTGCTGATGCTAAGCGAGGCTAAAGCAAAAGCGGAGAAGGAGAGAAACCCAGCGACGAGGACGCCAGGAGGAAGTGAGGAGGGGTCTCATGAGGGTAGACCTCAAGAGAGAAAGCAGGAGAGAAGTTTTGCTGTTGTAAAAAGATAAAAGATGATGGCCTAGTCCCCCCCATAGGGGGAGGACCAGACGCGAAAAAGTGGTGATAATTCCTTGGTGTTGAGATTTCAATCACTGGAGGTGTAGCGGAGACGGTCATTGTTCTCAGGTCTTGCAAGAGGTCCCCTCTTCTATATCCTGCGAATAGCCTTCAGTTGGACGGATGGCAGCAACATATACAGTGTTATTCCGATACTTTCAATTCTGTGACCATATAGTCACAGGATACAACAAAGGTTGATGTGTATGATGACATGTGGGCCCCATAAGTGGGCCGGAGGGGGTTGTTGGAGACTAACACTCTCGAACTCAGGTAAAGTTACCCTGCCTAGGGTACTCCTAGGTTATCGGAATTGGGTACTCCTAAGGGCCTGTTCGGCGGGAACGGAAGGCGGGTTGACCGTTCCGTTCACACATACAAATTGACCATTTCAAAAAGGAAGGACGACCGTTTTTGTATGGGGAACGGTCGCAAACTGAATGGAACAGTCGTTGCCGAACAGGCTCTAACAGATATGGTGATGTGGAAGTATAAGTCACATAGAGTTAGGTTTGAGTAAGGAGTTAAATTAAATAGAGGGGACCAGGCACCTTCAGATAGTCTACGCTTCATTACTCCTATTTTCCTCCCACATAGTTTGACAATACTACCGTCGACTATGGTGGTCTACTCACTCTTCTCTCTATCCCTTCGATAGTTCCTGCTTAAGGGTACAGTTAACTCTTCCATCCTCTCCTGCCTTTGCCTTACTTGCCTCTTGTCCACTTGATAGCAGAGCTATCTGAGCTCGCCCAGTAGTCCTGTCTTGCTCATAGGGTCCCGCTTAGCTTTGCCACAGTCGGCCTCTACTCTTCGCTTCCAGTCAGCGCTGGCAGTGGTGGACGTCTATCTCCCTACTTGCACAATCCCTGTTGGGGAACACCTGGGCTAGTAACTTCCGGTTCTGTCTCCTGGTAAGATCTGGCCATACCCTCCTATTCACTCAGTTCAAGTTGTTGTCGCCTTCCCACCCTTGCCCTTCCGCCTCCCTACGGCTGCCAGTGGGATTCCTTCTACTAAATAACGCTATCTCTTAGAGACTAAGGTACTATATGAGAGAGGCGGTAAAATGGCAACGGTTCAATTTTTATGGTAGGGTTTTTTGGGGGCTCCTATCCCTTCTCCCTACCTCCTCACTACTTTGTATTGGCTGGTACCCTACTACCATAGCTGGTACCCTACTACCATAGCTGGTACCCTACTACCATAGCTGGTACCCTACTACCATAGCTGGTACCCTACTACCATAGCTGGTACCCTACTACCATAGCTGGTACCCTACTACCATAGCTGGTACCCTACTACCATAGCTGGTACCCTACTACCATAGCTGGTACCCTACTACCATAGCTGGTACCCTACTACCATAGCTGGTACCCTACTACCATAGCTGGTACCCTACTACCATAGCTGGTACCCTACTACCATAGCTGGTACCCTACTACCATAGCTGGTACCCTACTACCATAGCTGGTACCCTACTACCATAGCTGGTACCCTACTACCATAGCTGGTACCCTACTACCATAGCTGGTACCCTACTACCATAGCTGGTACCCTACTACCATAGCTGGTACCCTACTACCATAGCTGGTACCCTACCATCATAGCTGGTACCCTACTACCATGGCTGGTACTCTACTACCATGGCTGGTACTCTACTACCATAGCTGGTACTCTACTACCATGGCTGGTACTCTACTACCATGGCTAGTACCCTACTACCATGGCTGGTACCCTACTATCATGGCTGGTACCCTACTACCATAGCTGGTATCCTACTACCATGACTGGTACTCTACTACCATAGCTGGTACCCTACTACTACACCCTCTCTTGCTGCTTCAGGCAGCCTCTTCGGCACTCGTGGATAGATGTCTTGGGGCTGTCATATCGCCAATACCTTTCACCTACAGCGGGATCCTTTGTCTTACAGTTTTCTCTGCCTGTCATTCGTGGGACATAAGTGCCCACGCATACTATTATACAATTGTGCATTGAACACCTAGTTATGTTATTTTCCCCTTTGTCTAGAGTTGAGGTGGAGTAGGCAGGATGGCTGCAAGGTTAGGCGGGGGGTTGGCTTAGGACTTTAACCGGGGGATCCTGTGTTGGACTTGGGTTTTCTTCAATTTGATTAGGGGTGTACTGTCGGGGTGGGAGATTTCCTTGCTTTTAAAAATGAGTTCTGAGCTTCCTGTCTTTACCGTTTGTAGATAGCTATATGGGAGACATGCGGGGGAGATTTTAGACTAGAGACCAGTTGGGGATTGGTGGCTCTAGGTGAGACCCTGCTGCGTTCAAGTTGTGGGATCTGAGGATCGGACACCTAGCTTCTGGTATTAGCCTTTCTGGAGTTGCAGTTTTTCTTCAGGCTGCTTGAGATCAAGGCGGGTTGGAGGTGCGAGTCTACATAGCAACAGCTGGTCTGACTTGTGGTCTTACTACTGTATGTAAAACTGGAGAAATAAATAAGATCTTAAAAAAAAAAAACAAAAAAGACCTTCAGATAGTTTCATGCTTTGTCGCTCCTATTTTTATCCCACATAGTTTGACAACACTATAGTCAACTATTGTGGTCCACCTACTCTTGTCTCTACTCCCTCGATAGTTCTAGCCTAGGGGTACAGTTAACTCTACCGTCATCTTCCACCTTCGCCTCGCTTGCCTCTTATCTGGTTGATTGAGGAGTTATTTAACTCACCCACGTCAGTGAAAATTCATAGATGCACTCAGAATATCCAGTATGTATGGTGCATAAAGCCCTCAGAACATTAATCGCAAATCAGGTTGTGACCTTGCGTTCCATTAGTGTTAGGGTGTAATGGAGTTGCTACATTAATCTCAGCGCACAATCAGGAGCTGTACTACATTCCCAGGGCGCAACTAGAACTCCCACTTACCAAAAGGTCTCCCTTTGACCTCTTTGTGATCTGCTAAGTCACAGTTCAATTGGCTACAAAAAAGTTTATGCAGGAGATAGTTTAATTTATAAAGTACTACAAGTAATACAGATTATGATTTGCTAGAACTTCGCCAGAACCTCACAAGAACCTCACCAGAAACTTGCAAGAAAAGACAAGCTATATAACAGGCTATAGTTCAAACAATAAGGCTACCATGGGGACATTCTTTATACCGTTAGAAAGCCGGCGTCAAGTAGATCCGGCCTGCGGAGTATTGAAAACCAGGACCAAAGGGCGCTTGTAGAATCTGACTTCAAAGTCAGTACATGTCAGAACCTTGCCAGAACCTTGCCAGAAAAGACTACTGGTACTTTCCTGACAGGCTGTAGCTCAACCAATAATGCCACCAGGGGGATGTTCTTTATACTGTTGGAAAGCTGGTGTTGAGTAGATCCAGGTCGTTAAGTACTGGACGTTTCAACCAAAGGGTGCTTGGGAAATCAGGCGTCAAAATCAGTACATGGCAAAACCTATCTAGGTTGTCGCCAGCGAAGACCACTTTCATAATAGACTATACCTTGACCAATAATACCGCCAGGAGGAAGTTCTTTATACCATTGAAAAGCTGGCATCGGGTAGATCAAGGTCATTAAGTTACGGATATCACGACCAAACAGTGCTTGGAAAATCTAGTGTTAAAGTTAGTACATGCCAGAAGCTCTCCAGATTCTAGCTAGCAAAGACCACTTTCATAACAGACTGTAGCTCGACCAATAATGCGGCTAGGAGGATGTTCTTTACATTGCTGGAATACTGGTGTCGAGTAGATCTAGGTTGTGACCAAAGGGTACCTGGAGAATCTGGCGTCAAAGTCTGTACATGCTAAAACCTTGCAAGATCCTCGCCAGCAAAGACCACTTTCATAATAGGCTCTAGCTTGACCAATAATGCCGTCAGGGGGATATTCTTTACACTGTTAGAAATTTGGTATCGAGTAGATCTAGGTGCTTGAGTATTGGACACCAGGACCAAAGGGCACCCGGAGAATCTGGTGTTAAAATGAGTATATGCCAAAACCTCGACAGATCCTCACCCTTAAAGACCAGTTATGAAACGAATCAAGAAATTTCAACAACTATGGTCATAAATCATTGCCAAACAGATATATATTTTTTCAATACCCAATTTTTTTATTAGCATATATGCCATTTTCAACAGTTATTATGATATATTTTTATTGGTACATGTCAAATAGGGCCTAAAGCTTTTTATATAATATTATGTATTCAGTGCATATAAAAATATTACTTTTATAGTATTATAATATTATTAATATGATAATATAGTATATACAGTCACTCGGCAAAAGTGTTCGTAAAATGCTTACTAAGCAACCTTGTCAAAATGCCGGCATACTGCAGTGATTATGATAACCGGTTACTACTACTATAACAACATGGATAATTAGACTAAATTTATGCTACATCATTAAACTTTCCTCTATAGAGTCTAGTATTTTTTTTAATTCTTTTTCTGTTTCTGATTCAGTGCTAGATCAAAATTTACATCCAACTCTTTGCATCAAGCTTAGTGAAAAATTAGTACTTCTCTAAAAACATTTCCCAACGCTCTATAAATCTTATCCCTCCAGGAGCAGAAATACAATGCATCAAAGCTTTGTTACTAGCAGCTATTTATAATTATGTTAGTAAGTATGTGATATGAATTATTTTGTCTGGGGAGCTAGTTATTCAATAAGAATATTACTATTACAAGTATCATCTGATAATACTAGGCTGACATTTTTTCCACTCTATTGTAATGTTTGAAAATTCTGTGGTATCCTCTATTGTATATATACAAACTAATTGGTTCATTCCTAATTTTTTTGTAGATTTTAAAAACATAATACTGTAATGAATAGTAGTCAGGATGAATACTTTTAGTATGAAAAGGTAATTAGACCAAATATTTTAATCTTGTACAGTTGCAGACATGCCTCAGTATTCTGGACAACCAAAATCTGAGAAATCTATCCAGCACAACAAAGAAATTCAGGACAATAGAGCTGATATTGAAGGAATAAAATTCAGAATCTACAGGGTTACTGAGACTGTCAATAAATACTACAAAAACAGAAAACAGACATTGAATTTTTTTACTCCCTACTGAGAGAGGAAAGTCTAATTATATGGCATAAATCTATGGTCCAAATACTCAAGTTCTTATGGTGATTGTACTCAAAGTAGTGACTGGTTATCCTGATCAATGTTGTACTGGCTAGTTTTTTTTTTTGGTAAAGTCGCTTAGTAAGCATTTCACGAACACTTTTGCTGAGTGACTGTAGGTTAAGGGTGTAACGTTCCTAGCTTGTGGTTAACTAATAGCGACGGGCAACGATACTTCTCTTCTTAATTCCTATCTTATTAGATGTAACAGCTCTTAGATCCGTTGATCTACGTTATCTCCGTTCGTCGGATAACGCCTGTTAAATCTTGACTAAGATATCTTCGCCTCACGTAGGCTCGTGAGAAATGTGTCGGATATGAAAATGTGTTAAAGAGCGTAAAGATGTTTTATTCGTAAAGTAATAAGTAAGGAAATTACTTAGAACATTCAATCTAATTTACTTATACTAGTACTGCCGACTCCGGCATACGACCAGTCTCCCCCGCGCCCCAAAAAAAAAAAAAAAATCACAAACTAAAATACACTACCACGGGCGCAATCCCGTCCCTCAACCGCTCCATCCAAAATCACTACCTAAGGGGCTCACGGGCGCTCATGTCGTCCAGCAACATCCCGGATTAACGCGTCTTCCCCTTCCCGCAACCCATCCTCCAACAACAAACCAACACAATCACTCCGCCTCCAACACAATCTCATCAACATACTCAACAAAGGAAACATACAGTCTATCCCAACATCCACGCTTCTTCCGATAGTGCTCCCCCATCCTATTAACCTTTCCAGCAACCCTCCGTTGGTCGCAAAAGGGGCACCGTTCCTGCTCGATAAACCCAAACAGCCCGGCCCACTTGAGTACGACGGCCGTCCGCAAGGGAAGCACCAAATCGTCCCAGTCAAGCCAGTGTCGCCGCCAAAAAAGATCAAGGCTCGCCGAGAGGCAGCCTGGGTTGTTATCGAAGTGAGCAGAGAAGGAGGGCCGTGTGGAGGTGCCTTGGTAGGTAATCGCCATGTTGCAGCTCGGACACCGTGTAGCGACCGAGTTCGGAAGGAAGAACCACTTGGTGGGAAGATGCTTACTCGGAAGCACGCACTCCCCTCCAGGATGTTTCTTTTCACACCGCAGACACGTATCGGGCGTCCCTATGCACACTCGCCTCCCGTTCCTCTCCACCGTAAGCGTACCATCAAACGGGTTACCTGCGACCACCAACTCCCCGTCCACTTCCTTAATATGACGGGGGATCCCCAGTTCCAGCCACCCATGTTCCAACCACCAGTTCTTCCATCCCGCAATTGCCGAGTCCTTGAACAAGTCCTCCATAGCCGGCCGTTTCCAACTGTACCGTAGGCAAGAAGTCCAATGATGTCTCTCCTCGCGTCCCTCGCATTCGTCGTGTCCAACCAGGCCGGTACCACTGCGAATCCTAGTCAATACATAGGAATCCATCCTTGTCAGCCCGCGAAGGTGTCTGGGGGCCTTAGGCCCGCGAGCATAATACTCGTGGCCTTCACTGACATGCCAAGCCTCCCATTCCTGCTTCCTCAACTCACGGGCCAACGCAGCGTGCCCTATACCAAAGCTGACCCCTTTCCACCAGAAAGGCTGCAGCGGCAGGCGTGTACTCTCCTTGGCCTTTCTGTCAACCAGCTCGTTGCCCTGGATGCCCATGTGCCCCGGAACCCAGCCAAGGCGTGGTCGCACAGCCTCCATCAAAGGTGCCATGACTTCCCACATTTCAGCCGAGTCTCCCTCGGGCAACATATTCTCAATCAGAAGCAGGGCGGGGACGCAGTCCAAAAACACATGTACCCCTCGTCCCTCACACTTACCACTGACCTCCCGTAGGGCACAGACCACGGCAAACAGCTCGCATTCGACGATGCTCCAGGAAGGTGGCACTGAACACCCCCCTATCCTAAGCGAGGCTCCCCGTTTGAACACAGCCCAAGCGACAACCAGCCTCCTCGGCTATCTTGGATCCGTCAGTGTACACCACCTGATCCGAGCCGCTACTGAGCTCCTTGACTTCCCTGGCGTGTCTGAGGGCCATGGCCTCCTTCCCCTTCCCGATCGTAACCGCGGGACGGTATGAAAGCACCTTGTCCGAATGCTGTCGGTGGGCTACCATGCCTTCCTCCTTCCAGTCCAGCCTGATCTGCCCAAACCAAGGATGGTCCTCGCAATACCGGTAATTAATGAACCGGCTGTAACATCTCCGTTGTAGGTACCTTCCCTGAATAGCGACAGGTGTAACCCCGTATTCTGCCAGCAAAACGTTATTAGCTAGCTTCATTGGGGTCCGGAACACTGAGCGGAGGCAATCGTTGACGTGGACCTGAATCTGCTTCACATACGACGGGTAGTCGGTTACAAACTCAAGTCCGTAATAGACGGTCGGAAGGTAGGCTGCCTGCACCAAACAGTAAGTTTCCCACGCTCCCAAACCCCCAACACTCCCAAACCTCCTTCCCAGCGCCGCAATACTCCTCCTCACACCCAACCCCCTATCCAACCAATAACGTACATGAGAGGAAAAGTTAAGAAATACATTGAACCTATATCCAAGAACCCGCAGGTCCTCAGATGGCAACACCATTTCTCCCAACAGTTCCATTCCTCCCCACGCCCTATCACCAAACCCAATCCACTGCGTCTTCAACGCACTAAACCCCATTCCCCTGTCTCGCGCAATACGGTCACAGTCGCGCAACAATTCCCCAGCATGGTATCGGGCAGCATCAAAGGAGTCAGCTGCAACCATGATAACCCCGTCATCGACGTACGAGGCCACCAAATGCCGGACACCAGGAGAGTAATGCATCCGCGGTGTGAAAATGTCAGCCACGTAAGCGCCGAACAGAAAGGGGGAGAGTGGTGATCCCTGGGGGACCCCCTTGCTAACATAGTATACCCGGGAAACACACCCATTGAACCGGAAGCGAACAGACCGACAACCTATCCATCTCCGAACCCATTGACACAGGTTAGGAGGGCACCCCCGGGCCACCAGGAAATCTGACAAGAGGTTGATGTCGATATTGTCGAACCCTCCCTCTACGTCCATCGACAAGACCAGACGCTTGTACCCCTCATTATGGCGGAGGAATTCCTGAACGACCGCCATGGCATCATGGACACCCCGCCTCCTGCAGGAGCCGAACTGTGTCTCACCGAGGTCCAGACAAGCGGCCAGCCGGAGTAACACCACCCTCTCCGCCACCTTAGCCGTGGTCGGGAGTAGGTGTATCATGCGCTAGGATTTAACAACATCATACCGTGGCTTGTCGAGCTTGGGTATGAGCACTACCTCAGCCCTATGCCAGTCCAGAATGTCATATCGCAGCCCATAGTCAACAAGGCGTCACAGTGTCGCGGCATCCCTCCTCTTCCAAAACCTCAGGAAAGGATAGCCCATATCGTCTTCGCCGGAGCCCGTGTTTGTGGGAGACCTTGCCAGCGCCGTTTCCATTTCTTGGGCACTGTCCATCTCAATCACACTTTCAGCCCACCGGGTGGGATCACCAGGATCAAGCTGTTGTGCAATCAGGTCGCTGATCTCGGCGTGCGTAGTAGCCAAGGAGCCGTCGGACCGCACCATCGAGGGCAGCGTGCGCTTGGCTTCCAACTTTCTTGCCAGCCTGAAGATGTCGGGGTCCTTGCTTTCCGCCAGCTTGGTCCTAATGTGGTCGAAACGAGCCCTCAACAGGCAAGCCCGGTAGACACACCTTGCCAGCCTAAAGTCCTCCGTCCGCTCCGCCATGCGCTTGGAGTATCTTTTCAGCCGGGCCACATCCAACCTCATCCTTTCCAACTCAGGCGTCCACCACTCGCACCGACTTCTGCCAACGGAAGCCCGTAGGAGTGCGTCCACCACACTTCTCACTCCTCCCCACAACTGCTCATCATCTACCTCTCTCAGGGCGTCCAGCTCTTTCCCAACCTTTCCCCACACCGCCCTCTTCCAAGCAGGCCTCCTTCTCATGAGATTGTCAGGTAGGTCCACATGGAGTCGGATAGTCTGGGCGGCGTGTTCGCAGCCGACCACGTCAAGGTACTTGTGCGGTAGGTATGGTCGTCGGTATAAGCAGAGGTCTATCACCGATATATCGCGAAATGTCGGCCGGTCAGGCGGAGTCATGTTCAGCAACCGTGGTGCCATCCATTACCGCAACCATCGTCCGCAATGTTCCTGTCTAGCCATCTCCGCCCGCGGGTTCCAATCAAGATGTCTGGCATTGAAATTACCAAACACGATATCCGGTTCCCCGACGTCCCTTAGCCCTGATTGATATTCGGCCTTGGTGTGTGTAGGTGGGATGTAGACGCCTGCGAGCACCCTCTTCTCACCCTTCTCCCAAAACCCAACCTGAGCACAAGCACCCCCATGCCCAACAACATCAAACAACCCGCACAGATGCGAGTGAACAAATACCTCCACCCCCGATCCAACAACAAAGGAAAACAAATCCCAACCATCAACCTCCACCGGCACATGTTGTCCCCCCGAATCAACCGGAGGTTCCAAAACAAAAAATAAATCAACAAAAGAAAACAAATCAAACGCCAGCGCCCGATTCCTGCCGCTCCTCCCCACATTTAATGCTATCGCCGTGATACGCATTAAAAGGGGGCCTCAACAGATCCGCTCGGGCCACAGGGGCCAAAGTCGCTTAAAAAACCCTCAGAATCCCGGGCGAACCACATAGTGTCGCCCTTCTTGGGAACGGGTTTCTTTTTTAAAATTCCACGCTTTGGGGAGGGGGAAGAGGGGGGGTCGTTCAGGCTCCTTACCCCTAGCCTTGGCAGACTTCTCCCGCGGAACATTCTCCTCTTCCTCATCACTACTTACCTCCACCACCCTGAGAGTTGGTGACCGTCCCTGCTCCGGCGCCGTAGCTGTCTTCTCCTCCCAGGTCCCTTACTCGTAGCGTCGGGCACTTCGGATGATGAGGCTGCGGCAGTGGTCGCCGTCGTCGCGCGTGGGGAGGATACGGGAGTCCTAGAGTCAGCTTTCAAGGCAGGACACTTCTCATACCAGCAAAGTGATCGGTCCTATCGCACACAACCACACATCCTCCGGGTGTGCCTACATGACTCCCCCACGCCTCCGGGGCACCCCAGAGCCTTACACATGTGCTCCCC